>PVJL010002768.1:0-182234 GCA_004026885.1 Lyroderma lyra
CCCCTCATTTCCTCAGACGCCTCTCCCCCACCCTCATTCCCTCAGGCGCCCCCTCCCCACCTGCCCCCGCCCATACTCACCAAGACGTCTCGGGAGCAGCCGGGCGCCGGGTGCGGGTGCAGCGAGCGGACGCGGCGGCGGCAGCAGCAACAGCAGCAGCAGCGCGAGCGGCGGCCCCATGTCGGCGGCACTCAGTCCATGGCGGCCGCTCCTCCCCGCGCTCCGCGCCGCCGCGGCTTCAGCACCGGACAGCGCCGCCGGCCCCGCCCCGGCCCCGCCCTCGACACGCCCCCGCCGCGCGTCCGCCCTCAGGCCCCGCCCCGGACACACCCCCGAGCGGCCCCGCGCTGGGAGAGCTGCGCGTGCACCGCGGTAGCGACCCGGGGGTGCATCTCGGCCCCTGCCACCTGCGGGCGCCCAGTCTCCCCCCTGAACCTTCCGTCCGCCCCCGCACCCCCTGCCTCCACCCCTGCCTAACCGGAAGGCGCCGAGCTTTCCCCTACACTACCCCCGCCGACACTCCGAGGCTCGCGCAGGTCCCGGGGGTCGCACTGCCCGCCCTTAGATGCGCCCGAAGGGGCGGCGGGGAGTCTGCTGCACCCTTGGCCTGGGATGGAATGGCAGAACCTTCTCTGCTGGAACCCTGGGCCGGCGGTCACCAGCGCTATCCCACGTGGCGCCCACGACCACGCGAGGCTGGTGCGTCCGAGGCACCGAACTCCTGCTCTTACTTACTTCTCTTTCATTTAAATGTGCGTGGCCATACCTGGCTGCCTGCAGGTGTAGACCAGGGTTGGAACCTCGCCTGAAGCAAGCAGTGCCGTGGCTCCGGCTCCGAGAAAAGTGCCCAGGAGCTCAAGCAATACAGGGGCTGGGAGGGAGGGCGGGGGTCAGTCCTCAGCCTGGAAAGGAAGGGCTATGGAAGCCTAACCTGGAGGACCAGCAGGGAATGGGGACTGGAATGAGGAAGCCCCCCCTGAGCACCTGTCAGAGCGTCAGGATTCCCCAGTGGGGTTGGGCCCTGAGGTGGGGTCTGCCTGGGGTCCCTCCCTCCTCCCTGTAGCCTGGCCCTGCGCTGGCCACTGTCCAAGGGTCCAGGGAGGGGTGCTGGGGACCTTGTGTACCCCCCCACCCCCGAGACTTTACTTCCTGAAGGCCTGAGCACAGCAGGGGGGGTTGTGTTTGTCAGAGATGGAGAGTATGTGAGTGTCAGAGAGCAAGAGTGAATGTTTGTGAGTTGTGAGTGTGTGAGGATGTGTGAGTGTGGTGCAGGTCCCTCATGCCCTAACCCAGACCTCTCCCCTCCTTCATCATTGTCCTTGGCATCCTGTATGGCCCTGCCTGAGGGCCCCCAGCCCCCTCCCTTCCCCACCTGGGTGCCACACCCCCAACCTGCTTCAGCATTCAGCAGTGACCTGAACCCTGTGTGTCTTGTCTGCCCAAAGCCAGTTCATCCCCGCTGTGCCTGTTCCTCCTGTCCCTGTGGATTTCTCCCCACTGCCTGGCCTTCATCAGCCAGCCTTCCCATGCCCATTCCTTCTGTGCCCCTTACCCCCCAGGACAAAGCTGGCCTAGGAAGACTTCAGGGTTGATGATGACGGCAAGGAAATGATGACAGAACAGCCCATCTACAGTCAGAATTGGACACTGGGCCTCGCTGTCCCACAGTTCCCCTTATTGCTGATGTCCTGCTCCCTGAGAGCCAGTGCCCTCCGAGAGAAGCCCCTTCCTCTCCCCACCCTGTTCAACACCCCTTGTATCTTTGCCCAAGTTACTCCTTCTGTCTCACCCTGGCGGCTGGGTGGGGAGTCTTATCTTTGACCCAAAGGCCCAGGGGACAGACCCCCCAGAGAAAGCACTCTTCACCCTGTGGGGACACACCCCTCCAAACCCCCAGGATGCAGCAGCAATCATCAACGATAACCAAGCAAGTTTGCTCCTGCCACTGCAGGTACAAATCGGTGTTTGTGACTTGCAGATCCTACAGAGGGCGGCCAGCTGGCTGGGGGAAAGGAAGGGAGAGGCCTTAGCAGTAGATGTGGGTTCTGCACTCCTCGTGTAATTCTTAGGAGCCAGACTCTGGGTTACCAGCACACTGCTCCCACCCCACAACAAATGAGATGCCTCAAGTGGAATTCATCAATTAGATGATTCATTTGCAGACTCTGAGAAAGGCTGAGTCATTCCTCAGCTTGGTCACAGCACCCCACAAACCACAATATGAGCACAGGGGCTTATCCCAAACGTGGGCTGGGGGTGTGAGCGATCCACCTCCATGAAGGCGCAAGGCTCAGCTGGCGGGCGTCTATCCTTAGGTGATTGGTGATAAGCTGGGTGACAGAAACAACAGGAAAAGGACAGTATCAAGATGGCCAGGACCGTAAAGCTCATTCATGACAGACCAGTGAGGTGATTCAGAAGCTCGAGGACAGGACTTGTAATTGTACAATGATGTCACGGTGTGATGCAAGGACATGCTACCCTCACTGCATTTCTGTGGTACATGAGGCTCCAAGTGAACCTTGTCCAACCCGCATGCAGCCCAGGACAGCTTTGGATGTGGCCCAACCCAAATTTGTAAACTTTCTGAAAACATTATGAAAATCATGCAGTTTTGTTTTGTTTTGTTTCAGCTCATCAGCTATCGTTCGTGTGAGTTTATTTTATGTGTGGCCCAGGGAGGCCAAGAGGTTGGACACCCTTGCTCTACTAAATAGTTGCCCAAAAGAGAGTCACGCCCCGTGCGCTGTGCAGGAAACCGGCTCTCCTACCTAGGCCACAGTCTAAGTGCACCCGTGACAACGTGGAGGCCGCTGGGAGCTAGAGGAGCTTGGGGCCCCTGCTCCCTGCATCCTGGAGGACTGTTTACTTTTGGGGCTGTGGTTAAAAGGGACCCGGCACTGTTTGTTCTTCCATTATTTGACTGGCCGCTGCTGACACTGCTCTCTTACACCAGTGCTGCTTCACAGAGTGCCCCAACTTCACGGCTCTGACAGTGTCAGAGTGAAGCTGGAGGGGAAACACCCCAAGAAAGGGAAAGTGGCAAACCAGAGGCAAGGGCATTGTAGTGACAACAGCACAAGGAAGAAGCACTGAACCCATAGGATGGTCCTCCACCATTCCTGTGTTCTGACCAGTCCCGGGTTGTGCCTCATAAGGAAAGCATGGGAGGGCTGGGGAGGGGCAGGGGAGGCCAGAGGGAGGGAGGACAGGGCCAGGCTCCAGAACGCCACCTGACGCAGCCGGGATTTCTGGTCTGAAAGAAGCCTGTCCGTGTCCCTGTATTGAGTGCTGCCAGGTAGATGGTCACCACAAGGATTCCCAGTGCTTGTCCCCAGCATGTGAGGGTGTTTACAAAGGTGCATGTGTAAGAACATGTTCAAATGCTAGCAAGGCACACATGTATCCATGTATCTGTCCACTAGGGGCACAGAATGCAAACATTCAAACACAGGCTTTTCCCTGAGCCCTTCAGACGGAGGGTGTCTCATACGTGCATTTATACTTTGGGCCTACTTGTAAATTTTTGAATCCATATTGTCACACTTGCTAATATTCATGATACACACCCACAGTATGCAGTACAGTCACACAGTTCACACGAAGAACGTATCTGCAGTCATAGGTCAAAGAATGAATCTTCCAAGGCTTTTAAGGCCAAATACAGCCCTTGAGCCAGGTCACGCTCTGAGGGTCATCTGTCCACTGGGAGAGGGGAGTGGGACCTGCAGGGAGGTCATGGGCCCTGGGGTCAGGTCCAGGCTCAGCCCTGACCCAGTCCTTCAGTGCACCAGCTCTGAGGCCTTGAACGTTGCTGAGTGGTGAGAGATCAAACTGCTGGCCAACCTGTGGCCTTGACCATATCCATCAGTACTCCAGATTACACCGGTTGACCATGGTGACTGTGACATTCGTTAAGGACCAGAGAGTGTTCAGAATGGGGCAGCTGGGCCTCATTCTCTGTGTTGGACACAGTGGCATGGCTGTGGGAGAGCCGACGGAGCGGCACGTGGGAGCTGGGGAGAAGGGCTCCCCGCATGGACAGCGCCGGCAGCGCCCTGCGTGCCGACCTCCTGCAGGAAGGCTAAGTGGGCCGCCACCTGAGCAGGAGGCGCTTCCGGAAGGTGAGCTTTAGGGCAAGCAGAGGCAGCTTTCACACATTGCTCGCGGGCAAAGGTGCCTGAACACGTGCTGACAGACATCCTCTGATTACTCTTTTTGGATAGTTTGGCCCTTGCTAAGTGGCCCAGCAACCTGGTCAACTGGGATGTAATCTCAATTATTGACTGAACAGTCAAAGACCGCACCATTGGCCTTTTTCCATCATTTAAACACAGCCCAGGTCTCTATTTGATTGGTGACCCAGAGTGAGAATTATCTAATGGTTTAATTCACCCACGAGAAAGTGCAGGCTGCCATGTCCCGAGTGGGCCCTGTGGCTGCCAACTGGTGATGTTCACTGAGCCCCATCTAGAGGGCCGAGGGAGCCATTACCACCCCCTGCAGAGACAAGGCACCCTGCAACACGACCCACCCCTCAGCAGTCCTGTGTCACCGGGAAGAGACCACAACTCCTGGGGCCTTGTCCTGAGTGCCCCATGCCTCCCTGCCCACTACAGCAGCCAGAGTGGGGAGAAGCTGCTCCCGAGCCCTGAAGCTCAGAACTGAGCTGAGCATGCGGCAGGCTGTCAGCAGAGGTGAGGCCGGCCCTGGGTGTGGCGCAGTTGGTGTCTGCGCAGCCCGCCTCCCCTATGGCCATGAGCACTCCAGGGAATCTTTGTGGGGCTTCCCCCCAACCCCTGCAACATGTGTCTGTCAAGATGTGCCACCAGGTGAAGGCGTGGGCTCCAATGAGGCCAGACAGATGCTCTGTCCCTGAATGTGGGTCCCAGCAGAGGGACATGGGCTGGCAGTGGTTGGAGCTGGCACTGCCCATGGGTTCCTGAGGCTGCTCCCCCGCCTGCATCTCGTCTCCCTGCCCCCATGCTGCCCTTTGGTTTGCCTGGGCTGCCAGATGCCTCCTGGTGGCTCCACTGACAGGCCTGCTGGCCTGCATAGGTCACCAGGCCTCAGATTCCTTGTTACTAATGAAGAGCCACCAGCAGCGAATGGTGAAATGCCGAACGTTAGAAAGCACCAACCCGGCGCCAGTGATGGCCATGATTATCCTTTCTGTGGGTGAGGGGAAAAGCTGAGGAGAGTCAAATTCTCTTCCCCAGATCCCACTGCCACTGAGTGGTGAAACCAGGGTTCCAGTCCATGGCAGTCTTGCTCCAGAGTGCAACAAGCTGCCATCACCATCCTTTCACATTCACTGCCTGACGACTTGGTGACAAAACTCGGGCCGCTGGTACTTGTGACGGCAAACCGGCCTTCTCCAGAGCAGGTGGCTGGCCCGCTCAGTGAGGATGCCGACTGGTTGCTTGCATAGGGTGTTGGTATCAGAGTTGTGTGGCATCATGGCGGGCTGCATGTTTAAGTCAGTGCTATTTATTAGCATCACAGGAAGGTGGCAGAGAAGACCGGAAGCAACACGCAGGAATCTTCACCAGAATTTAAACTCAGCTGAAAGTTACATCCTCCCACCTAACTCACTCACCAGAATGTTCTGGATGGATAGGGTCCTCCTGGCTGAAAGTCTCCTGGCACAGCAGCAGAAAAGTATCCAGACAGAGGCCTGGGCACTGCCTGCACCTCCAGGACACCCGCCCCCAGCGCCCTTCTCCCTGGGTTGTCAGGTAGCATGCATGCAACCTGGTCCACAGGGCACAGCAGCCAAAGCCCCAGGCCTGAGCACAGTCCTCTGACCAGTTCCACTTGGGCCCGGGTGGGGAGCCAACTGTGTGCAGTCTGATGTGTCCCAAGTGTGCCAGGTCATGTCTCCTCAGGCCACTTCCAATTAGAGTAACTGAGTGTTGCCATTTAGATGACAGAACTGGAGTTTCCACCGAGCAAGCCTTCATGTGTTCACCCACCACGAGAGAGCCTCCTTCCTCGTTTACAATTTCTTTCAGCCCAAGGACCATGGAGGCCCAACGAGCCTTAGTTAATTAAACCACAGTCCCCTTCGGAGAAGCAAGTATGTCTTGGACCAAATGGAGCAGAGCTATGACCTCAGGGGGTGGTAAAGTCCTGAAACAGAAGTCAAAGGCTTATTGGCATAGCCCAACACACCCGGCTCTGCGTCCAATTTGTGTCTCACTCCCAACAGGTGACATGAGAGGATCAGGTAACTGGGAGTGGGACCAAGAGAAAACCGCAAACTCGTAAGTGGAGTGACAGGCACCCAGCACTCCTCCCCTCGAGGAGAACGCAGACTAGTATATTTAAATAAAGTGCACAAGTAGATGTCGCCATGGCTTTATTACTCACAGTTGCAAGTAACATTATATATATAAAAGTCATTTTTAAAACAAATGGGATTGCTAGAAAGGTGTCTTTCTCTGCACTACTGATTTCTAGAGTCCTTTACATTAAATATATTATTCTGCAGGCACTGGGCAAAAGCTTAAGAACCTTGGAACTTCCTCCTCACACCTCCCTCAAATGAATCGCAGCTCTTCTCTATTATACGGGTTATTAACATTAAAAACACTAGAAAACACACAATTGTTTCATTTCCTCGAAGTCCTTTTTCTCTATTTCTACATGACGAAAGATGCTGGCTTGGTTATGAATTCAAAAACGTCCCCAAAGCTCTTGATGACGATTCATAGAGAAATCTGAAACACAAGGAAAGAAATAATTAGCTATAGAATTTAGTGACCAAATTACCCAAATGCACATTTTCACAAAATAAATCTAAAAATGGCTTGCAACCAAATACACTGAAAAAGAAACTTGAAATAATCAGTAACTGTTACCCTAATTGTTCCTCATGTAAAATGAAGAATCTCCATCACAGGTCATCTTAGCACAGGGACAAGCCATGAGTCAATGGAGCTGTCTTCACTGTCCCCCACGACCAACCACAGTTCAGGGGTCCCCGAGGAACTCCTCACACAAGTGAAATACTACTACTCAATACGACATGCTCACCTGGTCGTGCTTTCTACAGGGGGCTCTTTTCGACTCCGAAGTGCTCTCATTTATGAGGTTCTCCCCGACTACCCAGAGACACAGCACTCACACGTGCCGCGTGCACATCCACCTCCCCTCCACCACCCACGTCATGAGCGTGTCTCCCTCCCACAGAAGACATGGACAAGAGGATGATTTACCCACCAAAAGACACTATTAACGATGATACTTACCCACTGCCTCAATCACCTGAGACCTGCAGGCAATGCTAGCCGCTCCCCTGCCCCACTAAGCCAGGGGCTGAGCACACTGAATCCGATCCTTTCTAGGACCTTATTCTAACTTGCTTGCAGGGACCTACTCTACGTCAAGAGCCCGCGCTGGGCAGCTCTCACACATGTCAGGTGACACCTCCCTGCTCCTGAGACATAAATATGTATCTTTACATGAGCATTGTCTAGCCTACTGCCCTTCCTTCTTTGTTCAGTAACTCCACGAGGGTCCCAAGCACTCCCCACAGTGGGTATGAGGGCCAGTTGACCTCTGAATTCCTACCTAGACCCAAATCCCAATCTTAATCTCCAGTGATGTCTCTTCAGCTAGTGTCACCCCATGTCCACGCCTTCTGGAGACCATTCACCACGTGGTCCAAAACCGCCCTGTCTGGCATCAACACAAGCACACATGTAACTAAATTTTCCAGTAGCCACATTAAAAGAGATAAAAAGAATCAGGTGAATTATCTTAATATATTTTATTTAGCCCTGTACACCCAAAATATGCCAACCTATAATCAATAGGGAAGGGCTGTTAACAAAGTTTAGTCTTGCTTTCACAGCACCTTCAGAGCCCAACACGCACTTTATACTTGGGCCACGTCTTGATTCAGACTCGCGTTTCACGTGCTCAGTTCCCACACACGGATGGGCTATGTATGGGTCAGCAGAAATCCAGAAGTATTTTGACATTTTCTCAATTTTATTGCTGAATTCCCTATTTATTTATATGTGATTTCCCTCCCCCATCAATCCCATCCAGAATTCAGTGAAAGAAACAATAAGAAACGAGGGAAGGAAATAGGTATTTCTTTAGCCCTGGGAAATTTTGTCCTGTCGTTTAAGTTACTGCCTCTCTTGGGTCCATGATTTCTCTTCATTCTTCCTCAGTATCTATGTTCTGAGACAGTCCTCCAACTTGATCTCTCAGGTCATCTAGAATTAGATTCTCACCAGTGACATGCCTCTAGCCCGCTGGTGACATTTCTAAACCAAAGGGTTGTAGGTCTAGATCATTCTTTTGGGGCTACAACTCTTAAGACTCATTACTGACTGGCAGGCCCCCTGCTGTTCCTTTGATGATGATGGCTGTCCTAAATGTGTGATTACTTTGGTCTGTGCCCTGCAGACACTCAGGTGGACACAGAGATGGTGGTGGTGAGAGGACACAAGGGCCCACAGCAGTGAGTAGGCCCTCTGCATCCAAAAGAAACACCAGAAGACCTGGGTGCTCTCCAAGCTGCCCCAGCCTCAGTGACAGGAAAGCCATCACCCACCTGAGTCAACAGTTTAGGAACCAGAGAGCCCAGGGCACTCCCGAGGGCCAGTGTCTCGGTCCTCAGTGGGTCAAGGTGTCAGCCAGACCCAAGCTCCCTGGTGGCCAGACAGAGGAACACACTCTCTCACATCCCAGGAGTTGAGACAGTGATACAGGGCACATTAAGTCACCAACACTCCAGAATCTAAAATTTATTTTTAATTATTCAAAAATATTATCTCCTTAAGGGAACATGAATTTAAAAATACTTAAAAGAAAAACATTACCTTGGCAAAAGTATTTATTAACTACAGAATAAGCAGCTGTTCATGCTGACCCAAATCTAAACTGGCAATGACAACTATTTACTGTCACCTCTGACCCAGGTGTTGTGCCAGTACACACGGGTTGCCGGGAGTCCTAAGTTCTCCTTCCACAAGCCTGGCAGCCAGGGCTGAGTCAAAAGTGACTCACCCGAGACTGCACTGTGACAAAGGCAGAGCCAGGTTCAGAGCCGGGCCCTGTGTGTCTTCTGAGAACCCCAAGGGCCTTGGACTAAAAACAGTCAGCTATATCCTGAATTTATTCATGCTTCTGCTATGCTACCTGGGAAAGGGTTTGCATACACTATGTAGACCAAAGAAATACAAATTGTTAAAGGACAAAATGAATGAAACAGGAATTTTACAACTGGAAGGGACAGTGGCAAACCTCAGACAAATTAAACCCCCTGGGCCAGGCTTTTCCATGTGTGTGACAAGATCCTGGAACCTGGTGACGCTCTGCCTACCTGACGTCTACAGGTATTTAAACATGGGTCAGAAGCTGAGCTGTAGTCACAGTCTGTCCTCCCACATCCCCACTGCCCACGGAAGGCTGTGCTCGTGTGCTGGAGGAGGTTCAACACAGCCACAGCCCAGGGAGGCAGACAGAATCAGTTTTCAGAGGGAAACGATAAGATAGACAATGTCGGTTTGTATTAAAGTGTGGTTTTATTCGTGTCCAATGGGTACTGATGGTGACAGAAGCATGCTTCTAAATGAGCTTCTAAAATTATATACAGCAGAATAAAATGATATTATTTATCAATACTTGATAACAAAAAAGTTTACTTTTTCAGGGAGTGCTCCTTTCCTTCAAGGTCTAAAACAAGGCTTAATCCTGGGGACTGCACATAAACATAATTAATACTGGCAAGAAATTTCTTATAATATGATCACAGTTCATTTACTCAGCGGAAAAAATTCATTATATGATATAAACCTTAAGAAATACTTATACTTCTACAATCCCTGGTCATAAATGTATCACTATTTTTGTACTACTGATGAAAGTAACAAATGTAACACACTTGACTTTAAAGGCACCAGTGTATTGGCAGATGCAGGGTGTCCCTCCAGAAAAACACGTCCAGCTCACAGGGTGCTACACTCTGTAACTCAAGTGCACTGAGAAGCATTTTTGCTCAGCACCCGGCAGACCAGTTAACAAAGTACTAAGCCTGCTGGAGAGCTAGCTAGTATGTGCATTAAGAAAATGCTCACTTACAAACTGATGCCTAAAATATTAACTGGACCAAGAGGTTCCCAAGGGGTTCCCAGACTTAAAGATGTTGATTTGCCTTAACGTCTCTACTCCAACATTAAATCAATTATTTCAAAATATACTCTTAAACCTTATATTTAGCTTCCATTAGATTGATTTTTTAAAAGTTTCATTAATTTTTTAGACTAATTTTTTTTGACACCGGTTTTTCCAGAGCGTGCTTCTCTCACACTTAAGAAGTAGGCCCTACCTATAAATTTTTCTAGATGTTTCCTATTTAAAGGGAACCATTCTTTTTTACAGCTTAGCAGAGAAGTTGTAGAAACAATGGAGAAACAAATAGTATTAATACACGCCCATGTCTAAATTGTTAATATTCTTTTCTTTCCACACTAAGTTTTGAACTTCTAAGGCCTTTTTTCTCTCAGTATCACTAACACAATTCCTGTGCTCACCTTGAAACTCAGTGCAAGAGGAAGTGAAAGAAACTCCTAGCAAAGAGCAAGTGCCCCTCTTCCCTTACGTCTTCAGGACGGCACAGACCACTCTACACCCAGCACTGTCCTTGCACAGGTAAAACGCTTGCACTTCCAAGACTGTTACCATGCTCAGGGAAATAACTTTCACAGTCTGCAATCTGACGCTTTGTGCAGTGTTTGTACCTGAGAACACTGCCACTGCCATGCGGTTTCTGAAACATATAAACGCTCCTCAGTTTCCTCCAAATCAGGAGAACACTTCTCTCTTCCCCACAAGTCTAGAAATAAAACAAGTTCATAAAACCTACAGTCTGTTGGGTTTCTCCTTCAAATATACACTTGCATGCCTGACCTTAGTAAGACTGCACAGTACCTACTGGACAGTTTTTAAAATAACATGTAAAACCGAATGCAATTTCTTGGCTCACAACCAAGCCCACCCAAACCCCCTGCTCCAGCACCCTTCAGACACGGCGCTCACCATGGTCAGCAGAGGCACAGTGGGGACACAGGTTGGGGGGCTGAAGGGCACATGGGCTCCCCAGTGCCAGGTCCCCATAGGACTGCCTTCTCTAGGAGATCCCACCAGGCCCCACAGGGCGGCTGTCTAGCTGGCAGCAGTGTGACCCAAGCAGGACATGCCAGAGGGCTGCAACTGGGCTCCCCCAGCTCCGCCATGTGGGTGGTCTCCCCTGCCCCCTAGAGACAGGGGATCCAGTGAGTCCTCTCAGAAGGCCTCAAGACTTCTTTGTCCAGGGAGCCAGGTCTCTATGCCCGGCTGCCCTCGTGGTGAGGTTGCCTTTCACATCTGCACTCCTCTATGCTTGAGAGTTTGCTTTAATACTCACTAGCCAATAATCCATTACACCAATGCCCTGCCAAAATTCCCATCATTGAGCTGTCTCTGTCCCAGGCATCTTGTGGTCTGTGCCTCCTGACTGTCAGGAAAAACACCAGAGGACTGGTGCAACTGTCTTAATATCTGCCAAAATGGACTTCACAGGGAAGGATATTTTATAAAAATAAAAGAGATAATTCTTCAAGGAGATAGAGCAGTTCTAAATTCATATGCACCTAAATACCTCAATGACAGATATACAGAGAGTGTCAAAAACATGTATACGCATTTTAAGAAAGGAAAAAAACTATTAAAATTGTAATACTCAATATATATCAAAAACAAAAGATGACTACAAATCATGTTTGACTTCTGCAATTATAAGAGGTGCTCAAAGTGGTTACCAGAAATGGACAGGTTAGCGGGCAGAAATCAGTGAGGACACAGCCAGACTCAGCAGCACCATCACCAACTGGATGGAACAGACACCTATGGACCACCCAACAGCAAAACACACACACTTCTCAAACTCACATGGAATACTCACTCAGACAGACCACATTCTGGGCCACAAAACACACCTTAACAAATTGAAACAGGGGTCATATAATGTGTGCTCTCAGACCACCATGGAATTAAATTAGAAATCAGAAATAGAAAAATAACTGGGAAATACTAAAGTACAAGGAGATTACACAACGTACTTCTAAATAACACATGGGTCAAAGAAGAAATCTCAAGAGACATTTAAAACTACTTTGAACTAAATAAAAATGAAAACACAACTTATCTAAATTTGTGGGATGCAGTGAGGCAGAGTACTAAGAGTAACTTACAGCAGTGAATGCATACATTAGAAAAGAAAGATAAAAAATAAATCATCTAAGCCTCCACCTTAGGAAACTAGAAAAATAGGAGAAAATTACTTCTAAAGCAGGCAAAAGTAAAATAAAAATGAGAGCAGAAATAAAAAAAAATTGAAAACAGGAAACAATAAAGAAATCAATGAAACTAAAAGCCAGTTCTTTGAAAAGATCAATAGAATTGATAACCTTCTAGCCAGAATAACTAAGAAAAAAAAGAGAGAGGACACAAATTGCTACTATCAGAAACGAAAGAGGGGACATCACTACAGATCTGATGGACATTTAACCCTACCAGACCTGAGGCCCTGAACCTAACTGTCCCCTATACCTGGGCTCCTGAGCATTAAAGAGAAAAAACCAACATGATATAGAAAAATGTTAGTTACATGCAAACAAGTGGTTAGAATGGAACTTGGAGATGTTGTAGAAAATAGGTCTACCTTTCATTTCGAAAATTAGGTACAGCGGTATAGCGGCAGATTCGGAAATTACCAAAAAAAATCGGTACATCGGTCTGGTAGGGTTAAAGGATAATAAAGGAGCGCCACACACATCTCTATTTCCACAGTTTTATAACCAAGATGAGATGGGCCAAATCCTTGAAAGACACAATCTGCCAAAACTCAGGCAAGAAGAAATAGACAATCTGAATAGGGCTATGTTTATTAAAAATTTGAATAATTAATAACCTTCGACAACAGAAAGCATCAGGCCCATCTGGGTTCACTGTTGAATTCTATCAAATATTTAAGTTATAACAATTCTCCACAATCTCATTTAGAACACAGGAGCTGAGGGGATACGTCCTAACTGATTCTATGAAGCCGGTATTACCCTAATCCAAAGCCAGACAAAGGCATCGCAAGAAAAGAGAACTACAGACCATTATCTGTCATGAACATAGATGTAAAAATACCCAACAAAATATTATTGAACCAAATCCAACAATGTATAAAGAAATTATACCCCACGACCAAGTGGAATTTATCCCAGGTATGTAAGGCTGGTTCAACATCTGAAAAATGAACTAATGTAATCCATCACATTAAGAGGCTGAAGAAAGAAAGCGTATGATTATGTGACTAGATGCAAAAAAAGCTTTTGATAACATCCAGTACCTATTCATGATAAAAACTTTCATGAACTTGGAATAGAGAGAAACTTATCAACTTGCTAAAGAATGTCTACAAAAAACCTATAGCTAACATCATACCTAACGGTGAGAAAGCAGCTTTCCCACTAAAATGAAGCACAGGGCAAGGATGTACTCCTTTTCAACATCGTCCTGGAAGTCCCAGCTAATGCAATAAGACAAAAAGGGGAAAGGAAAGGCATACAGACTGGGAAGGAAGAAACAAAACCGCCTTCGTTCATTAGCAAGCAATTTGTGATTCTGAAAGCCCTTCTCCAAAGAAGAAAGTTAACTAGTTTCCCAGGCACACACAGAACTAATTACCTTGTTCAGGGCTCTGTCACACTGAACCTTATGAAGTGCACATGACAGCAGGATAAACACTCTCTTTGTGGCTGGCCTGAGAGTCAAACACGAATCGTAACAGCATCTATAGGACACTGCACGACTGTCAAAAACAGCACACAGCACAAAAACACATGGCCTGAAAAGTAGCCCAGGGAACACATTTCCAGGCAATGGTCCCTGTGGCAGCGATGCCTCTTGGAGGGGAAGAGGACATGTGCATCTGTCCAGACTCTGGAGAGACCTCTCCCATCCCTAGCGTGAATGCCTGTGGATGGGGGAGCTACATCTTAGGAATGCCCGTGGTTTCAATTAAAGCCCGGTCAGGTAAGACTGCATGCTCCTACTTTCCCAGAGCAGGAGTCTGCGAATGACAGTTTTATTTCTGTTTTTGAAGACAGAAAGAGAAGTAAATTAAACATATGTTCAAGGGGTTTTGCCAACAGAAATGTTTCTATCCTCACAATCCTCAGTTTTCTAGCTGCCTGGCTGTAGTAGGCAGGAATGAAAACGCAACCTAAAACACACCTGAGAAGTAAGTAGTAGTCCTCAGGCAGTCACAGTCGGGGTGTAACCAGCACCTTACCTTTCCATGCTATCCTCTTCCAAAGTGATCTCCATGAATGTCTTTAGCTTTCTGTGAGTGGCAGCTGCAACATCCTTCACATTTGAGCTCTCCCGTTTACCTATGGAGAATTATATTAAAGACAAAACAATTTTACTGCTATCACACAAGAACAAACACACTCTGCCATCAATGCAGGCAACTGCAATACGACCGCACCTCCCCACCATTCCCTTTGAGTTAACTCACCATCGACCTGAGGACAGGACTGCCCACTTCACAAGGATGTGGGAGGGTCAAGCAAATGCTGATGGAAGCACCTCTGAGCTCTGAGGTAGGGCTCCCGTGAACATGATCCCAAAAGTTCTGCCCATGCCATCAGAGATTTCATGCTCAGCTATGCTTCCATCAGAAATGACAACCAACACATTTCAGTCACCAACTGTTTGACCAATATTTAAGTACTATTAAGTACCAGGTGCTCATCAGCGATCCAACCTCCACCCTCACACCCTCCACGTGGAGCACGTCCCCTCATCCTGCAGATCTCAACTCAGGGGACGTCACACCTTCCACGTGGAGCATGTCCCCTCATCCTGCAGATCCCAACTCAGGATACTCCCTTAGGAAAGGCTTTCTGAACTTGGCCTGGGGCAAACTAGTTCCAAAGTATTATCATAAGACTACAGGCATATATGCATTCAGGCTCTTGGGGAGAGCTTGTTTTGAATGAAGAACTCTCTATGTATAACATATTAACTTAGAAAATAACTTCAACATTCTTCAAACTGAGCAAAAACACAGAAAATCCATCTGCAGGATGATTCTGTATTTTATACTGTGGCAGGCATTTTATAGGTCTCTCCAATATTCTCCAGTACTATTTCAACTGGCCGTGATATTTATAATATGCAAGGTTAAGGCTTAAGCGAAACAACAGATACATTAAATATCAACACCAAAACATACCATCATTAGCAAAAATATATTCCGATTTTTAAACATAGGTAATACATGACAAATCAATAAAAATTCAATTCTGAGGCACAGGGAGGGATATGTAGCAGGTCCAGTGGGGAAAGGTGACAGGGACAGGAACTGTGTTAAGAAGCATGGGCCAGCTAGTATATCAGCTGGTACGGGATCAGGTGAGTAGAAGGAGCCCAGTAGACAACAAGTGTCAGAGAAGGGAACTCATCAAACAGGGGAGCTGAATTCTCAAACACTTGATAACAGTTCTGAGATACACCCAACAACAGCCCAGACAATATAAGAGAAATTTAACCAACCTTTATGAATAATGAAAATAATATGCATAACAGCTGTGAGACATACAATTCCTTCAATATCGTCAGAAGTAACACATGCCTTTAATTCATCTAAAAATGACCTACAAAAAACAAACATCTGAAATTACTCTATAGTATGTAGTCTAATACTTAATAGGCAGACAGATATAGGTAAGATTGAGCAACCACTGTGAATGTTAGTTTTCAGGTAACACGGGAAGTTGATTAAACCCTTCCCACACTTTTCACTGTAAGTATGGCAAATCATACAGGTGAGACATTAAAATCAGATGATGATAATAATGCTAGAAAGAGAGCTGGAACATTCTGGTAGGTTAAAAAAAGCTACTCTGTAGCCCATAATACACGCAACAAAAATTTAACGTTATTGAAAAATAATTCACAGCTGTTAAAATGATGCGTTTAAAAGTTTTCTTTGAACATATCTGCTATTAAAGTTCTACCGGTATCAGATATCTTCAAGACTATTCTTTCTTTAATCCGTCAGCCCTTTATGTGTCACAAGTCTAGAATTTAGTGGAGTGATGTGGACTGGAGAAATGCATAAGAGCTGTGTGCTGAATGAAACCATACTGGTATTTAACCTAGTCAAGTTTTGGAGGTACACACAGTAAGAAGTATGTCATAACACATTAACAGAGACTATTTAGACGAATATATTTTACATAAAGTTAGAATTTCTCTTTGTATAAGTATAATGCAAATATTTTTAATCACTGATAAAATGAGAGAAAATTCTATGGAATGTTTTTGTCACAGAAATATTGCACCTCAGAATAATTTTGAGAGTAAAAGAAACAGAGCAAAATTTATGGAGTGCTTGTAGCCAGAGGAAGAATATCAGGGCAGTGATAAGTGATTACCTGACCACATTTGGAGATTTCATTATTACTCCTATTAAACACCTTGAAAATGGTGGAAGGTCTGAAAGACACTCTGGAGGGGTTAGCTCCTCTACATCAGAAACCTAAAAAGAAAGTTTCAAATCAGTAATTTATAGGTTGAGACTGAGACTTATATGATTACTTATTTTAAACTGCTCTGGGTTTTCTTCCACACTTGAGAAAGGCTTGCCAGAAATGCAAAAGAGTGATTAGTATTATGTAAAGGGTGTCTTATTTAGTTAGATAGAGTAACAAAAAAATAGATATGTCACTCAACAAGCCTTTTGTCAAAGAGTCTTTATTTGGTATCATCTTCTATAAATAATGTTTTTATACTAAGCAAATTTAGGTTATTACTCTTAGCCCAGACCCAGTTTTCCCAATTTCAGCATTACTGACATTTTGGAGTGGACAATTCCTTGTTGTGGGGATACCCTGTATACTGTAGGGTCTTGAGCAGCAGCCCTGACCGCTAGCCACCAGATGGCAATAGCACTCCCGCCCCAGCTGTGAACATCAAAGTTCGCAGATGTGGCCAATGGCCTCTGGAGGAGCCAAGAGTACCTCTGCTCTGGATTGACAAAGCCCCCCCACCCCTCCGCCCTTCATTATCAATCTTACAGTGTAAAGCTGTTCATTATTGGTGAATGAATGCCACATGCAAAGGGCTCCTACAAAAGTCTAAATACAGAATGTCTTTCTTTCCAACCCGTTGCTGAGCTGTGACTGTGCCCGCCCCACCTTGTGTTTTTCTACCACCTTCTCTTGCCTACCTCCTCGTTATCTTAGAGAATTTCACTCAGGCACAAAGACGCAGCACTTGGAATAAGCCTCCCCATGTTTCCTTTGCTGGGATTCATAATACTAATTTGGATATTAAAGTCAATCATCATTATATATGAAATAGCACTGTTTCCCATTAAAATGCTTTACAACTTACAATGACACAAATGACTGGTTAAAATAATAATGTGATGAGATTTTTGGCATATTTAGAAGAAAACTCTGATGAGAGCAGGGGGTAGAAGGATACTAATTGGAGAGGACTGCTGTAAGACCTACGATGTGCAGGTGGAGCATAATTTGTGCAGGTGGAGCATAATTTCTGCAGGGACACGGTGATGTGTTAAACACACATACTAAAATCTCTAAAAAAACCACTAAAAAATTACACTAAGAAAAACAGAGTCAACAGAGAAGACAGAACAATACAAAATCTTGGTTCATCAAAACACACCAGGAAAGGAGGAAGAGCAGGTGGACTGATGAAAGCCACACAGCAAAATGGGCAACTTACACACAAACATATCAATGATTTTATTAAAATCAATGGATTAAGCACTTCAATTTAAAGGCTGAGATTATAACATTGGACAAAAAGAAGAAAAGACCTCCATGTGGTATTTATAAGAAAAACACTTTAATCATAATGAGAATCACTTCAAAGGAAAAGGGTAAGAAAAGCTATGTATGTAAAATGAAAAAGGTCAGACAAAGCAGAGTGTGTGCTAACAGCACTGCAGACATCAAGAGCAGCATCTCGTAGCAACAGTCCACCAAGAAGACACGAGTGTGCACCTCCTAACAAAGCCCTGGTGCATAGAAGGAAAGCCCATCGGCGCTGACCTGCACTGAGGACAGGCCAGCAGACATAATCAGTAGGGACACAGAGCAGAGGTCCACAAACTTCTTTGTAAAGGAGGGAGATAAGGAAGTTAAAATAACATAGTAAATATTTTCAGCTTTGTAGGTGAAACGATCTTTACACCTACTCAACCCACCTGTCTTAGCACAAAGAAGCCACAGAAAATACTTGAAGAATGGGGTGGCTGCTCTCCCAAATGACTTTATTTACAAAAGCAGATGGTGGGCCAGGTATGCCCACAGGCCATTAACTGACTTATTTTCAGTTGTTAGCTACTGAGCCCACTGGAATAAGTAAGTTCTAGTTCTTTTCTATGTATAATCTAGTAACTACTTTCTAAACCAAAAGGCCTCCTTTTAAGTTTTAAGAGGACATTATTGTCTATTAATGTTTTAGAATTGAGGTAACTTTTTTAATATCCATGATCTTATAATGCAAAATTTATAACATATATGTATATATACATTCATACAATTCAAGGATATTCCTTGTTGGATTTCATTTCTTCATTATTTTTACTATGGTTAAGTCCCTATTTTGTGCCCTCCCTCAATACATCAAGGATTCCATGTGGGAAAAACAGTACTGACTTAAATGATCATCCTGATTATGTCAATCTTTAACCAAGCAGGCTCATCATATAAAATAGCTCTTGCTAGGAAAATAACCAGTCCTTACTGGGTAGGAATGAGTACAATACCTGTTTAAGCTGTATCAGAAATTAAAATTTCCTATGCTTAGGAAAGAAGAAAAGTAGGGTTCTGCTGTAGCCAGGCCGAGATGTGAACTGCTCAGAAAGTGTAGCCCCAGAGTAGCCTGCAGCCTGCTGGGAGTGACCAGGACTTTCGCCTCTTAGGAAATGACCAACTCACTTAAATCTCTAAAATAGGGCAAAAAGGAATGTTCACAACAGAAGGACTAGATTGGTTTTAATTAAGAATGACAACATCCTTAACATGTTTTCCCAACAGTCACATGACTCTAAAACACAAGTTAGCTGCGAAAGCTCCAAGGTCCACCTGCCAGAAGAACAGAACCACCCCCGCCTCCTGCCCCAAACTCTGAGGTCTTAAAAACACTTGTTGAAACATCAAAATGCACTGCTGGCAGAGAAGAGCGTCTTGGACAGTAAAAAAGAAAGGCAGTAGTTTCCGGACCAATAGGCCTCACCTTTCGCAGTCGGTGACTGATTTCGACGACAGCGGCAGCAATCAGAGTGGAATGCACGCCCCGGTGAACGGGAGTGTCCACATGCCAGGACTGCAGGGTCGTGAGGAACTCGTGAAGAGGGGTCTGAGTAGAGAACAGGAGCTACAAAGAAGCACATCAAGAGGGCTTGAAACAACAAGACACTTTGGAATGAGTATCCCCACTGTCCCCCTGGGGGGCCAGGGGTCTCTGGTCTTATCTGCCTTCATCAGAGCCCTCCCTCCCTTCCTTCCTGCTGCTGACTCAAACCCCTCAGGCACCTCGGCTACACGAGGACAGACAGGACTGGGGCCTACCCGAAATTACTTTCCCGACATTCTTTCCTCAAAAGCAAAGGAAAACTCCCCCAAGAATACTACAAATAAACCTCCCAAAAGTAGTATTAATAAAGAAAAAAGGAAGGAAAGAAAACATGAAGAAATGCCACTGACATTAAAAGCAAACATTAACTGTGATGCCAAGCACCCCGAATAAAGCCACAAAGCCAAGGGTAAAAGATTTGGCGAGAACATAAAAGATTCTGGCACAAATTACGTGACATAAACAGGCCACGGACACTTGAGCCCAGTCATCAAACACAGAAAACATTCTGAATTAATTCAAATATGAACGAGACTAGAGAAAATATGGCCATCAACCTTCAATTACCTCTATCAGCTAAGTACAGAATAAAATGGAAAGTTTTCAATATTTCATAAACATCCTCTTCCCATGTAAGCATTTTTTAAAATCTTCATAAAAAATTAGCCTAGTCATATTTTTAAACCACTACTTAGAAAAATAATGGCCCTCTGATGACAATCTGAGGTCAGGAGTAAAGCAAATCTGGCACCCACGTCACTCAGTATCCACTTCCCAGCAGCCTCCAATCTGCAAAGGAACCACAGATCACGCCAAGGGCTGGGCTCACACCTGCACCACAGGAGTTAGTATGTGATGCGAGGGAAATTAGCCTCTCATCGGAGGAAAGTCTTTTGTCATCTACAGATAATCAAAATTAGCATTCTCAAAAGCACATTTTATTTGGAAAATCCTGGGAAATAACTGAGCCCTCAGGAGCCTACTGCAATTAGTTCTCTGCTTCCTGCTGGCCTGTGACCTGAACTCACAAACACCTGTTCCAAGGCTGACAGTCAAAGGTGGCACTGACACACAAGACAGTGCCACACCATGGTTGGCGAGCACCTGGTGATCCTTTCCTACACTAAGCTGCACCTAACCCAACAGCCCAATGACACAAGCAAAAGCTCACAGCCTGCATGTGAACAGACACGTGCCATGTGCCCTCATCGTCGGGGAAGCACTGTCCCTCTCATGGCTAACGACCCCATCTTGTGAAGACATGAGTACCCGTAGGCCTTCTTCTGGTTGCTTCCTAAAGCTCCACGCCATACATTCCAACATTTTCTGGAAGACTTTCTGGACCATATCAAACAATGTTGCAACTTCTTCATCTGAATCTTCTTTCTGCTTCAAGGAACTTCCAGTTACCTCTTTTAGAATGCCAAGAAGTAATGAAACATAAAAGAATCCCTTCACTAGAAAGAAAAGTAGACAAATCAGTTATCTAATCATGTAATTTAGCTGAAATTATTACACATTTCCACTTACATGTGTTTTGCGGTAACTTAAAAGAGATTGTTACTAGTTAAGCCAATAGTAGGTTGATCAGAGTAATTGAAACTTTAATACAGATAAAGAAAGTCCGTTCCTTTACATATAAAGCCAATACCTTCAATAACAGTGTACTTGACTCAGTCACTAAGAACTGTGCTCATTGCACAAGTGGAGTGTGGGTCCTTGAACACTTGGATTAGAGAACATCTTATTTTTCACGTAACAGTGACATCACAGCCACACCAGATCTACAGTACAGCCCTATAATACAAAGCTGATGGCTCAATAGCTTTTAAAGTATGGTTTAACAACCTCAGAGGCCAATTTGGTTAAATTTATAACACTTTGTATATAGTTTATTGGTTGTCTTTCTCTTCTGAATCACCACCTTCACAGTGTAAATTTGGTAAAATATTTTCCATGTGTGAGCTTAATCTTACAATTCGTCCTAGAGAACTTGAATTTACCTCTGTTTATAAAATAAGATTAATAAGATACAGTAAGCTCTACTTGAGACAGAGATAAGAAACTAACCCAAACCCCAGTTTACCTGCTGAAGTAAATAAAATGGTTGTTCAGCTGAGTTTACCTTTCAAAAGGTCTATGAACTACCAGAATCAATAAAAAGTTTCTCAAATCTTTGCAAACATAATAGAAACTTTCAAGAAACTAGTCTTATTTCAGAGAATGGGCAGTGAGAAAACGCTGAGCCCTTTAAATAAAGTACAAGCAGCTCAGTGGAGGCCAATGTGCTGAGACCCTGAAAACAACAGCATCTGTTCTCTTACTTCTGTCCTCAGTCATGGGAGAGAACCACACACTTAAGTAGCATCTAGAATTATTGACAGCAATCTGAAGAGTTAAAAACTTTAATTCAAAGTGACTGTATAATATTTAGTCATTATATGCCTTATAACTGAGTATATACAGACAGTAGTTAAGCACCATACAACCAATTACTGAAGATGTGCCAGAATTCAAAACTATGCAAAATAGAAGACACCGATTAAAAGTTCTTGCTTCTCACAAGTGAACTGGCTTACATGCAATGCTAGGCTGGGAGTGACATCTAAAAGGGTTAGGCTGGCTTCCAGGGTTTCCCAGCAGGTTAGTATCTTAGGCCACCTTGTGTCTGCACAGGAGCAGCAGCGACAGAGATGTGGCTGAGCTGGGCTTCCTCCTGGCTCAGCAGTGGGTTGGGTATGTCTATCAGCCCTATGCAGGGGCCCGTGGTCTATAACACAGCAATCTCCCTTTACCTTTTCATTTAAGACAGAGTCCGTATTTACTGTAACTACTGTAACAGGTACGATACTCTGCTAGGATCATCATTTTTCAGTGCTGTTACATAGCCCTGTCTTAGCAGTCAGCCCCACGTCACCTTTTCCCACAACCCTGTCACTTTCTGTCTGGTCGTGCAGGATGCATGCCATTTTCCGAAACACACATACTGTGTTACAGCGGAAACTCCTGCAATTTTGTGAGCTTCTATCTCTATGTGTGGGTTATGTGTGGAGACTCAGCTGTATTCAAGGACATCTCTTCTGGAATACATTTTAGCATGGAGAAGGCCATGTTTAATCATTGATATATATGTGTGCCTGGTTTTTAAATTAAAATGTTTTCTTAGGGCTCTTTCAACTGTAATCCTACTTGTGACAGGACTATAAGAACAATCACAGAGTTGATTCTCTCCCGGGAAATCCTGATAAATATAATTCTTCATACAAATACAAGTCTTATTTCAGTTTGGTCAGACATAAAGTCTAGGGCCATATTTGGGGGGGGAACAGATACCGCTATGGAATGAAACTGGCTACACTGGAGATTTAAAATCCTAGTTAGCTCCTCAGAAAAGTAAATTTTATAAATACTAAAAATAGATTCCATCCTGGGGGTGGGAGGGGATAATTCCTAAATCATAAATGAGGTGTAAAAAACACAAATAATTTTTAATGTTTCAATCATTAAGCTTAGGTATAAAATGCTGTTTTCACAACAGAAAGTAGGAGTCACAAATAACTGTTCTGTTTAATATTTAGTCTTTATGGAAATTTCAAATAAAATGGATAAGCTTGCCTGTAGTTAAGATTAATTTAAGGAACGTGTACTTGGAACAGCAGAGTAACTGGCACCCCAGCTCCAGGGCAATCTAAGCACCAGCTTCGGTGGCAAAAACCAGAGAAAGACCCTGCAAGTATTGCCAACAAGACCACAAAGGGTCTGTGTGATGAGGGCGAGACTCCAGATGACTAATTTCAAAGTAAGCTGCAGACTCACTGAATCTAATTCTTTAAACATGATGTTGAATTTGATAATCATCTCATTTGCAATTTCTTCTAACAAATATCTGCGCTTAAAGGAACTTAAATAGTGAATTCTCAAGTTTCTATAAAGCTCCGAAAGAAGCAAATGTAGCACTAGGATGGAGAGTAAGAACCTTTTAGACAAATTCTATACAGGGACTCAGCTACCCCAGGGAGCTGGTGGGTCAAGGTCAAGGTTAATAGCCCAGAGCAATGCTCCTCTTAACCCTCTCACTGCATTAACTGACTCCAAGGTTTGTTTTTCAAAATGTGTCAAAAAGCCACAAGAAAATAAAGTTGATATTTTGACTATTTTATGCATTTAATAATAACATTTTGAGTTGCTTTGTATATAAATGATATTTTTATTTTAAATTTTTGTTATATGGTAATAAATTCACCATTATATTGAATTTCAGCAAAAAATATTCAAAACATAATAAGTGGCATTAATTAGATTTAAGTATAAATAAATTAGAATCTAATGGCATTGATGACATAAAAAATTAATTACAAAATGTTACCTAATGTGGCATACAAAACATCTTTGTTGTTGATAGTGCAAGCCACAGGAAAACACATTAAAAAATCTTGTGAATGGAGCAAAGTCCTTGAAACAGTTTGAGCTTGTGGGGAGAAATCGAATGCTGCAGTCAGCGGATGGAAATACTGATTTGGAGCTATCCAAATGTTGCAGAAGGGTTAACGTGACTGTGACTAGAGGTGGAAGAGACATTCTGGACTGTGAGGATGTGGCCCTGGGACCCATGGATAAGCCCCTAAGGGAACGGGCTCAGGTCAGTGGCCTTTCACTCCCGGAACACATTTAACTGAGCACTGAGTGTGCAGCAAGTGTGGGCATCATGAGTATTAGTTTCCAGGGGTTATCCTGTCCTTGGAGTGAGAGCAACTTCCCAGTGGTCTTGGGGGGACATTTCATAACCCCTAAGTCACTCCCCAAGTAGCCAGGACAGGTGATGAGCACTGTTCTATGAGCTTTGCCCTACCAGTGCCAGGAAGGAACAGATCAGGTGGGCAGCCTCTGCACCAGCCCATGTTACCAGGTCACCTGACAATCACCAAGTCACAGGGAGGAGACCCCCAAGGCCTGGTCAGAAACATCCGAAGCACCTTTGAACATCCTGGCGGCATCAGCCTGTACATTCCTTGTTTTGGTGTAAGCTAGTTTGCATTAACATGTCTATCACTTTGGAGTAAGAGTCCTGACCAGTGCAGGGAGGGAGGAAGACAGAGACTGGTTTGGATGGTTAACTGCTCTAAACTCATCCTGGAGTGAACGAAGCATACCTGTTTGCATGATTCCAAGACTCCACTGTAAAAGATGTATCTGAAACCTACAGTCACCAAGGCCAACCATGACGACGTCTTTGCACACAGTCAGGAAGGTCTGTAAGAGACAGACGTGCAGATGTGACTCACCAATTAAGGTCAGAGAAAGAAGAAAAGGGACAAAATCCTGCCAGTAAGGCCTCTAAAAGCAGACGGACTAGTCAGCTCACCCAACCGATCTGTACAAAGATGTTTTGTAAAGGAATTTCCTTAAAGATCCACTAATTTTCGTCATTTCCTTAAGGAATCTATAAACACATTTTAAGTAATTCCACGAACATGACTGAAGACCTATCACATGCAATGTGTAAAATTACATTAAAATTAAGCAGACCTTATGCACTGCAAAAAGATAAACTCTAGATATTCAAATGCCACTGTGAGTATTTAAGAACAGAAACACTACTGGCTCAAGTTGCAACTTTAAAATATGAAATAAAATCTTGAAGCACGGCACATACTAGGCAGGAGAAAGGGCTCTGCGTCTTGAGAATTCTACCTGGATGATCTGCTGATAAATAACCCTGTGGAGCTTCAGATACTCCTCTTCTCGATCCTGAATAAGAGGTAAGACTTTGCTCTTTAACCAAAAGCCGGTGTCTTCCAAAACGGACAGGTATACTCGTCCTTCTGAGCAGAGCTGTCCAACAACAGAAAGGTAAATTAGTATCGGAACGGGCTTCGGTGACGCTTCCCCTTCTGCCAGCGCGCCGGAGGTGGACGCACCTTGTGCTGAAGGTGGACACTCAATCGGCAGTGGAGGCTGAGGGCGCGCAGGGCAGCGGCTTCGCTGAAGCGCCGAGGCTGCCCATCTGGTGAGTGCAGCATGGACTCCAGATCCACCTGCAAGACCAACACCTGACCATCAGCTGCACAGGGAGGGGATTCCCGGACAGAAACCCCGTCTTCTTCCGCCCCCCGCAGAACCTCTCTCCTAAGGGACAAGAAGATCACTTCTAAGTTACTATTTAAGGAGCCCTGAGGACTTTGCCTGTTAACCCCTCTGCCCTGGAATAAACTGACCACTCTCAGTGAGGGGCAAAGGCGGCCCTGTCAGGACAGACCAACAGAGAGAGAGCGAAGCAGTTCTTCCAGGGACAACTCTCACCAAAGGCAGGGTATAGCCGTACCCCATGACCGTGCACCCTAACAGGGGCCATGCCCCCTGACTGTAGCCCCTAGCAGGGGCTGCTCTCCCTGATCCTGCCTTAACAGGAGCCGCACCTAGGTTTAGAAACCTGTGGGAGTAGGTATTTGGTTATAATGACAGGGGGAGGAGTGTCCCCCTAGCATGTCCTAAGTGGTAGTGCCAGCTGTGCCTGTCTGCCAGGGAACACACCTCCCACTTATCTTGGAATCCAGGTCAGTCCAATGGAGAAACTGCAGCGCTGTCCACTGGTGCCTGGACTGAAATGCACAGCAGGCAGCAGGCTCACCACTGGCCCTGTTAGCCTCCTGCCCTAGAAGGCTGTGCACCCTCTTCTCCTCCTTCACACCCCCATTCCCCATCCAATGCCAGGCGCTAGTGCACTGGAGGCTCTGCCCTGGGCACAGCTACTCAGGCAGCAGTGACAGGCTATTCCAGGTCTGGCCTTGGAGGAAGACGGCCAATGGGCCAGTGAGAAGAGGAGGAAATGGTGAGTTCTAGGAAACGCTCTTCAAAGGACCCTAGAAAAGCCTGCCAAGGGCTCTGAGGGGACCCTGGCAGTCCCATCTGGATGGATAGGAGCAGAGCAAGACACCCTGGTATGACAGTCTTCCTGCAGACGGTGTGATCTGAGAAACAGGGAGACCCGCAGAATGAGATTTGACAGGACACCAGGCTCTGAACACGACTTGGTGGACCTGCCAGGGCCCAGAAATTGTATTCCAGGCACCATCTTACCACCCCCTTAGTCACCGAGTATGTCCTCATCTGCAAACTGAGGGAGGGGGACTAGATTACACTCAGCTCCTTTCCAGCTGGGAAAATGTTACACGATAAATATGAAAAATTTAGACCTTACTTTACTACTCCTACTGATACTCCCATGGTGTCTGTGTCTGTGCTGTCCTTACCTTTGACGTTCCAAGAGCCTTCAAAAGGTGGTTCAGTTTCTTCTGGGGTGCGGAGAGCAGGCACTCCCGATTCTTTGGGTGGGTGAGCAAGTACTCCACGTAAACCAACGCCAACTCCGGCTTCACCGGACGGGTGTCATGGATTTGCACCTTCCGCTTAGAAGCTGAGTTACTCTGAAAGAATGGAGAGCAACGAACTGATACAGGGTTCACAGGAAAGCAGCCAATTTCTAACATGCAGTTCTCCTTGTTGCGCAAATGTGAAAGGAACACGATGCAAACACACCTTCCTCTGGGGCTGCTCTTCTGGCAGCCAGTCACAAATGAGTTCTAGAATGTGTCCCATGTGCCCCCAGGAACAGAGACAGTCTAGCAAAGTGCAGTAGCTCTTGTCCGCTGCTCCTTCCTCTTGGCTTCTCAATGTGGAAATCACGCCACAGCTGAAAATGTCAAATATATCAAGTCAGACTGAATGTTTCAATAGCCACGTCCCACTTTTCTAAAAGACGAGGAAAACAAAGTAGCTAAGCACTGTGAGTACCCTAGCCCTCCCTGTTTTGGGAACTCTTGGACATTCTCCACTGCAGGAATAAGTGCACCTTTTCCCCACAACTGATACGTGGGACAAGTTCTAATGCAAAATAAAAGCAGCTTTAGGAACACGGCAGTCAACGCAGCCCAAATGTAAGTACTAAGTTATCGCTGACACATCAGTCACAGAAAACTCCCAGCCTTTCGCTTCTGTGTCATCTGTCACACTCCAGAGCAAACATTCCTAATTTGGGGGCAATAATTTTTGTTTAGCATTAAAACATTAAATTTTTTCATAAGTATGAATATATAAGTAATTTTTACCAAGTTGATAACTAACACTCTAGGACAAGACTGTCAAATGGGAATTATGATGTGAGCCACAAAAGCAGGCCCCTTATGTCATTCTAAATTTTGTAGTAGCCACATTAAAAAAGTAGAGAAACAGGTAAAATTAACTTCAATAATGTATCTTCTTTAACCCAATCTACCCACAGTATCATTTTAAGATGTAATTAAAAAAAACAAAACAAAACTGATTAGATAGTCCACGTTATTCTGCGCACACTGCGTCTCCGAATCCACATGCATTTTGCACTCACAGCACATCTGAACCCCAACAGCATCTGAGCCACATGTGGCCCATGGAGCCACATGGACAGCAGCACAGCTCTAGGATCTCATCATGCAAGGCTTGAAAACATCCCCTCCCTTTCTCCCGGCTGTAAGGCTGACAGACAGCTTTTCCATGCAGTCCTCTGCGAGATTGCTTAGCAACTCCAGAGCCCATTGGAAATTGCTTCCTGCTATTTTCCTGCCCGTGGTGAGAGGGAGGGAGGGTGGGGCGGAAGAAGCAGCTGTGACCTTAACGCTAATGTGTGACAGTCTGCTGAATGCTAGGTTAATAACCAAGCACAACCATGGCAGGATCCCACTGCACTGCTGTGCTGGGCAGACAGTACCTGAACGTAGGCACGGCGGAAGCTGGCATAAATGACATCAGCATAAATAATGGGATCTTGCAGCGATCATCCTAAAAGCACGAAAAGAAGACAGAATAAAAGGGTATTTAAAAAACTGTGACATCCTGGAAGCCTCCCACGTAACTTCCTAACCACCTATTTTCAAAGTTGCTCAGTAGGATCTAGCGTTATTAACCCCTCCCATACTCAACGGGAAAACCTACACCAGTGGAAAATCTCAAGATAGGTAACTATTCTCAAAGTATTCTGTGTGATATATTAATTTGTGCAAATATTTATAAAGCACCTACTGTGTACAAGGCACCAATCTAGATCCTGAGGTTACACCAGTTACCAGAATATACCAGATTTCTTATTGCAAAGGCTGGTCTCTATTGTAAAACAATACTGATGAAAGGAAAAACGCTAACTGTATATGCCTGATAGTTTGAACATAAATCTCAAGAGAATAAAACTAGTCAGAGAAAATATTTTAAATAAAATCATCTGAATATTTTTAGGAAGACCCCTGTTGCAGTTTAATGGAAAATGCACAAGCTTTGGAGCTACCGAGCGAAATCTAAGTCTAATCAGATTCCATAACCTAACTGGCTGGAACAACACAGAGCCAAGAGGCTAGTCTCTGAGCCTATTTCCTGATGTGCAAAATGGGAAAGGGTCATTGGGAGAATGGAGTGAGCTGAACCACATCAGACCCACTACAGTGCCTAGAACACCACAGTGCTTCTACACTATTTTTATTGCAACAATAAAGCAAACACTAGACCAGACTCAATCAAGAACACTTAATAATATAATATCTTTGGTTGGATGGGAGAATGAGGGATAGTGAATCCTAAAAACTAACAAATAAACAAAAACAATTTTCCTAAAAAAGTACATGAACCAGAAATAAGACCAATTTCAAAATGTGGTCTGTAATTGATTTGCATTCAGCTAGAATGAACCACTGTTACCCCCAATAAAGAATTTTCTTAATGCTACAAAAGTAGACTGATAATTACAGCTGACTCCACTCTACATGCAGCTTATGGGTTGTTTATTCCCTCATAGGATGACCACATGGTTCTCTCTGAGTAGGCTGACCAGATGCCCTGTTTCAAATGGGTAGTCCCATTGTTTTCTGTCTTGTTTAAAACAGTACGTGTGATCAGCCTACCTCTGAGCTCCCAGGGCTGTGAAACTCTCCTGTCAGAATCACTTGGAATTAAGTGAATTAATTAACGGTCTTCCTTGAATTCCTAAACACCTCAGGCCACGTGCTCATCTGTCATGTCATCCTGTGTCTACTGCATCTGTGTCTATCTTCTGAGATTCTTGAAATAATGCTGGTTGCTCACTCCAGTGTATTTATTTGAGCTTTAAATGGACTGGTAACTTCAGCAACCTAGATCACTCATTGCCATGAAAAGGACATGTTTGCATTTCAGAGGCAGAATGAGCTCAGACATATCAGTCACAGAAAGAGCAGTTGTAGAAGAGCCGAGAATACACTAACCAAGAGACAGTGGTTCCTAAGACCTGTGATCTTACCATATTTAAACCATCCTATCTTTATTATTGGGAATAATTTGTATTTTTAATTATCAGTCTTATTTTCATTTGTTTTTGAAATATGAACTTACTTCAGAGGATAAAATGTTACGGAATGAGAAGGCTTCCTTCATCCAAATATAAGTTATACACATGGTTCTCTTTGGGTCAATGACAGACATGACTCAAATACTTCAGAAACACATCTGCTGATAGCGTGCATCAAATGCCTACAATCACCGACCACACTGAGGTGCACCCTGATGTTCACAAACTCCTCTTCCTCAATTCCCAGCAAAGCAGAGAAAACCAAGCACTCACCCTCGACACGTCCCTGTGTGCTGAGGACAGGAAGCTGAAAGGCACGTGGCCTCTGCCCTTAAGAAGGGCGAGAGACAAACCATCCTACAAGGGAGGAGCTGGCTCAGCCTTCTCCTTTTGCAGATGAGGCCCAGGACCAGACAGGTAGGTAGATGTACTGAGCACTTCTACTAACTCTGCACACATGCCATCTCACTGAGCATGCTCACAAATGTGCCATTTTACCTGGAACACTTTCAAGTACTCGGGGAGCACAGAAGCAAACTTGTCAATGGTGTAGACTCTGGCCTCTTTATTCTTCTCCATATTTCTGCGGATGCTTTTCCAGAGAATCACGATAACTTCTAATAAACCTGCCATGGATGCAACATCGCTTACTGACAGGGTTTTGTCCAGAACCTAAGATACAAATAATTTTACTGTGAAAGAATCAAACCATAACACTTACTAAGATAACAGCACTATCTTTAAAAGCACACCTCAGAATTGTAGACCTAAAGCAGAAATGTAAAGAATATCAGGTTTGTTTTCATGTCATAATTATGACTTTATTCTTTATTTGAGAATCTCTAATAGGTAAATTTGTTGTTGAAAGCCCACCCAGGAAATAAGAAGTTCTAAATTCACCCCATATCCTTTGAATAAACAGTTTATATGCATTAAAAATCCCCTAAAAATAAAAGTGTATAAATTGTTGTCTTCACCTGGGGATATAACTCACCAGTAAAAAGCATGCTTTTTCTTTTACTGTGTCTTCTGATTTGTTAACAGAAGTCACTTCTCACCACAAACCTTGGTGTGAACAGACTGGGGATGGGGGACTATAAACCTAATTTATTTAAGTGCGACTACTACTGCAACTCAGTTCCAACCCTCCCCCACCCTCCATTCTATAGGTTGGTAGGTATAACACAAGACTCTGGTGTGATGACTGGTGACAACGGACCCTACTCCATCATGGCTTCCTTGAATTGCTTTAAAATGACATACCCAATTACATTTTCCCCACTTCTAAGTATGCTGGCAGCAGGCCATAATCACTGTACATTCTGAATGTTTGCCTTCAACCACAAACTCCCTCTAATAAATCCCTCTTCCGCCATCACCACAAGCTGCACGCATATGTGCACCAGCCCAGATACACACAGAGCACAGATGGGTCTGCTAACCAGCACTGTGATGACTGCAGAAGAGACCGTCTGAGAACATGCAAGTGACTGATGCAGACTATGTCATGAAAGGGGATGAGCTTAGGATTCAATAGACGAATTCATTTCAAGGGTTGGTGTTTTGTGCTATCTACTCAAATGTAATGGAAAATAAATGGCTAAGTTCCTAAGATTTCATTAAATAGGAAGACACCTTGGTATTTTAGCAGAGAACATCTTTGATTTTTAGTAGATAGCAATGAGAAAAAGCAAAAGAACCACTTTAAAAAAATTTGCTTGTAGCCATATATTCTAAGAATAAGAATATCTATATGACAAATTGTATTTCTTTTCTGGCATAGATTACAATAGAGCAACATATCTATAAGCTCTTGTCTTTTCGAACGGTACGGAAAATGACCTAAAATGTTGTAAAACGCAAGCTTTCTCATTAACATCTAGGTTTTCAATTAACGGGGGTGGAAAGTTCCCTCAATCCTTAAAAAAACATTAATAGTCTCTCAACCATTACGTTACAAAACATGTTTCTGTCTTTTGCAAAACCACTACCACCATCAGCTGGAGTTTGCAGGGTGGCCTAGAGCTGACACCCACTACTTGGCCCAGGACGTCCCACACACTGCCTGTCACTATGGTCCCAGCCTGGTGCTGGAGGGAGGGCACCGTGCTGGCACCTTCAGTTTCTGGAGACTGCAAGCAACAACGGGCCCACTTTCCTGAAGAACCCTGCCCACCCAACCACATACTGTGGGAAAAGCCCTGCAGAGAGGAACTCAGGTTCCACCGAAACTGAAAGCCAAACCAACTCCAGACGCTCTCAGCCGAGGGCCCCCCACGCGCGGGCTGACAATGCCAGGTGCTGATGACAACACCAGGCAGGGTCAGCCTTTGAGAGAGAATGCAGACTCCCTCCTTCCATGCGCTTCTCTCCTTATTCCTGTCTGTCTCCCTGACGGGGACAGAGGAAAGGGAATGCCTGAATGGGCTGGGCTGGTGGAGTGGCGGCCTTACCAGGAGGGAGTGCATGGACACGTGTGACCAGCACTGTCCTCCTGACATGTGGCAGCACAGTGAGGGAGAAATGAACAAGTAAAGCCACAGTTCAGCCCTGAGCCAAGCCTGTGTCAGAGGTGGTGGACGCAGGACAGGGAGTGAGGCTGGGTGGACCAATGCCAGGGCCTGGCCCTGTGGCCAGCATGCAGCGCCATGTCTCACAAGAGTGTAAACTGTCCTTCTTCTATAAGCCAATTTCCTAAACTACAAAACTACCCCAAATTCTACTTTAGATGTAGCTAAGCATGAGAGTTTGTTATAAGCTTAAGATACTTCTTATGAGGAAAGAGTGTATCTATGCCTTCAATATTCTTCTTATGATATAATTGGTCAATTTGGATTCCACAGAACTAGCAGCCTAACAGTCCCTCTGATAAACCACTTTTGAAAAGACAATTCTAAATAAGGCTCATTCCTAGAAATTTAACCCCAAGATATTTCTAGTAGAATCTTACGGCAGTGGTTGAATAGATCCTTTGGAGCTCCAGCACCCTCCTAACTGTAAAATATGGGAATGTCCAGAATTCAGTCTTGCTATGCTACCCCCAGGTAGAATTAAAATACACAGAGAAGCTTAAGGTGAAGAAAATTTGGGACAGGTTTTACCAATAACTAATTTCCTCTGTATTAAATCCTACCCAAACTCCACAATGAGCTATAAGGGATACAGTTCTTTCAAAAACATTATTTCTGATCCTCCAAAGTGATTAGCTGAAGTATCAATACTGAAGGAATAAATAAGAAAGATATTCGCAGGTTGGGGTGGGGACAATACCCTCCCTTCTCTTCTTGAGTTCTTAAGGCTACACTAAGAATAAACTGACTTCAGACCAGACCAACAGGAGAAAAGCGCATTTAATATGTGCATATAAATGATGATCTCTGAAATATAATACCCAGTCAGCTTTTTCTATTATACTTTTTAGACAGAGAAATAAGAAATTTGTGAAGAACTGACAGGACAAAGGTCTGGGTGTTAATTAGTGGGAACCACAAAGTTTAGGCCTGGGTAGTAAATTCGCAAAGGAGCGATGCGGGTTGTTTATAAAGGCATTTGGCCCTGGACTCCCTAATGCCAGCTGCTGCGAGTTATCTGGGGGCTGCTGCCCTAGGCCTTGACACTAACACAATAGTCTGGAAATGATGCCGCTGACCTAAGGCTACGCCTCATTCTAAGCAAAGTGTCCTGCTTTGTCTGGTGCAGGGTAAAGTGGGCCCAGGCTGCAACGGGCATGTCCTACTTACACTCTGGTTCTCCTTCCCCCTCTCTTCGTCATCCTCCTGGCACTCGATGATTGCCTTCCGGATGCAGGCATTTAAGCAATGGCGAATCATATGAATCAGCTTTGCTAAAATGTTAAGATAATCAAAAATCAACTTACGTGCTTCTTCAACAAAACAATCTTTCTAATAGTAAAATCATAATCCTAAATAATTAAAAGTGTCATTTATGGGAACTCACTAAGAAACACATTACAGCAGGAGGCACACGTACACTAACTGTGAAGCACACACGACAAGCACTCGGAACGGCTGCTTGGTACCTATATTGGTGCAGGCGGTGTGCTCATGGGCATGCTGGTAGAACCTCCTGGCGGCTGCATGGTTCATCTGGAGCAGTGTGACACAGCGCTCACACCACACCTCCTCTGGCTGGTTCACAGGCAGGAAAGAGTTAAAGATGAGGCTCACCAGACGCCGACACACAGGCCGGGAATCTGATTCCAGACGAACCAAAATATGCTCCATGGGGCATATTTTCCAAAACTGTATAAAGCATAGATGCAGAAGGAAACCATCAATTGTTCCTATAATCTTGAAAACAGTTTAAGCAAGATTTCCAAAGCATAATCAATAAGGAACTAAGTTTTATATTCAAGAATATTCATTTCCAATGACCACACCAGAATCAGTGACACTTTCGCAGAGAAATTAGAATAAATAAATCCATTATTTTAAAAAGCACTGATATATAATGAGGTTCCTAAGTATAAGGCTATTGGGGGGTTAATTATAATTAATTAGCACCATGCTTGATGCACCGTAAATTCTCAAATGATAGATAGCTATGATTATCAGTCTAATCATTTCAAAATTTCCTAAAACACCAAAACTTTTGGCCCATTAATGTGAAAACTGAATAAAAAATTCACAGCAGTTTTGACATAGAATGCTAAAGTGGACACCCCATTCCCTTCCTTGGAGACACACAGGCAGGCAGGTACCCCCAGGGCAACTCGGACCACAGGTCTGTGGTGGTACCCTCTCCCTCTTGGCCACTGGCCTCCCCGGCCCACTTCACTGCTGCCAGATAACTGCACACATCCCAAGTGTCCTACTGCCCTCTGCTCAAAAGTATCAAAGTTGTCCACTGCCCACAGAAATTCACAGAGTAGAAAGAAAACAGATTTTAATGGTGAAATGTTCAAATCCTGTCTCAGTCACTTATCAGCTCATAATCCTGTGCAAACACTTACACTTGACAGTTTCCTCATCTGTGTAACTGGGATACCATCACTGACAGATTTTCCTCAACAACCTGGCTCTAATGATCATTCTCTCTTTCCAGTATTTTCAATCGGATCTTTCTTATCAGCACGTAAGTATTTTCATGTCGTTTCAACACTTAAAACAAAGAGCCAGACACAATTCTGAGTTTCCTGGCTCTGTCCAGCTCCCACCTGCACTGGTGTACTCCCTTTTATTAGCTACTGTGTATCAGTGATTCTGCCCCAGGCCTGAGAGAATAAAACCTGGCTCCAGGCCTTCTGACCTCAGTCCTACCATGGCTTACAAAGAAAATAAAAGAAAGGGTAATTCACATTCCTTCTTGCTGATGCAGGAGACCCACGACAGTGTAAACTGCGTAAACGTGTCAAACAAGTACCGTAGGCACCTCTGGGGTCTGACAGCAGCATGGTGCCCTCCCATTCCCACCCGTCCTTTAGCTGCCTCTATATGCCCACCATTCTCTGCCCTTGATTTTCAAGGATCAGTGTGTGTGCCTATAACCAACCTTTGCAGAGGCCTCTCTGCTTAACCACTTCTCCCTTGTCATTGCAGAGCTAAGGATTAAGATAAAACATTAAACAAACCCAAACTTGCTGGCACTTCTGTCCCTGTCTTACCCCTCTTTCCCATTCTCTTGGGTGGACCCATCGATAAACCCAAAACAGCTGCTGTCTCCATTTTCTCACCAGACATCACCTCGGTAATCCTCTGCAAACAGATTTATAGTCAAACACTGCACTAAGCCAAAATTTTCCCTTTCAGATTCAGAACTATAATTTAATAGGCTGTTATAACAAATTCAATCACAACCACAACTAGTTTTGTTGAAACTAACAGGCTGATTCTAAATTTTATATGGAAATGCAAAGGGCCTAAGCCAGCCAAAGCATTCTGAAAGAACAACAAGGCTGGACGACTCACACGACCAGATTTTCTGGAAGGCTGCAGCCCCCTGGTCAGTGTGGCCCTGGCCTAGGGAAACGCATATACATGGAACAGTGCAAGTCCAGAAATAAACCACACAGTTTATTGATTTTCAACAAAGGTACCAAGGCAGAGAGATTAGGGATGGCATGGGTAGTCTTGCTATGTAGGTCACACAAAATACTCTTTGTTTTGTTTTTATAAAGTTCAGTTTGAAATTCAAAAACTATAAAACATTATATATTCCATGCAGTGGTAAGGCCTCCCCAGAACCCCACCCCAGACATCCAATCCCCCAGCAGCACTCAGGCAACTGTCACTAATCTCGTTTTCTTCCGGGGATGTTTTACACATGCAAATACTTATCTATGTCCCCATGTTATACAGCTGATGGCACTCTACACATGATTATATTTGCTTACACTTCTTAGTGGCATTTCCACATAAGCCCATGCCTTTCCACAGTCACAGCATTATTTCATTGCACGAATGCACCCCAAGTCTGTGCAGCTGACCTTCTACTATGGGACATGTCAACCTGTCCCCAAATCCTGTGCTGCCGTGCTGCAATTTAAAGTAAATCTCAGAGAACTATGTGTGGAGGACAAAAACTCACAAATACTTACACCAAATAACAATGAAGTTAAGAACCTTATACCTAACATTTAGCCAAAAGTTGAATAGAACTAGAGTTAAAGAAAAATATCACCATGTACATGACAATAAAACAAGTACGCACCTTGCTTCCTTCTGTAAAATGTGGTGGGAGGGGGAAATCCCACATTCAACTTTTTTTTCAAGTAATATTTAAGTGCTTACTATGTGCCAAGTATTTAAAATATTTCAATAAAAACTTGCATCTATATGATAAAAATATAATTTAAGGTAAGTGCTACTCTTACATTAATGTCTTTCAAAAAGAAAACACACATTGATGATATTTCTAGAAACTTCAGTGAAAACCACAAAATGCAATTTTATGAAATTAAAAACTGGTAGACTATACTGGACATCAATTAGTTTAAAATGTGATTACTAAAACTCCTGGAATTAGAACTGCTGTCTTTTTGCTGATGAAAGTTATTTCATGTCTTAATTAAGAAAAGCCCTCCTTCCCTTACCTTAGCAGCTCTCACAGCTTTAACTTTAAGCAGCATATCAACAAAAGCCACTCTCACTTTCTCCGAATTGTCATGAAGACAGTATTTTACTGCTGGCAAAAGCTGTTCTAATAACGGGTGGCTTAATTTGTTATCCAAAATTATCGGCAGACACTACAAGAAAGGAGAAAGATAACAGTTCAAAATTAGAACATAAAAAGCTCAGCTAAGAAAATTCAGGTAAAAAAACATCCAGTTCCATTTTATGAAAACTGCTAGTGAAAAACACGAATCTGCAGAAAAGAACACTTTTCTCACTATTTTGCAAAAAGTTTTAATGAACGTTTAATGACTTGGTAGTTCCAGTGACTGATAGTTTATCCACTGTTTCATCCACACAAGACTAGAGCAATTATAAAATGACATTTCAATGCTTTCTCTTAGTAAGCTTTATGGGTTTTAGGGTAGAAAGAAACACAGACCAACGGCTGGAGGGGTCAGCTTCAAAGTCAAGGTCCCAGAACCCTTTACTACTGGTTCTCTGTACCTCCTGACTCGAGGCTGCATGAAAACCAGAGGGCACAGGGCCCCCAAGTCTGTCAGACTTGTGTCCCACGTGTATCCCAGATGGGACACTGAGCTACTTGCCCAGAGACAAGCTTAGCCAAGGCACCAACCCATAGGAAGACCTGGTGCACTCTACTCCCTTCTCTTTCCAGTTCTTAGAAAAAGGGATTTATTTTTAATTTTTAAAGAGACCTTACATTTTAATACTTAAATATTTACAGATGAGCTGATATAATGTCTGGGATTTACTTCAAAGTAATCATGGAGAACAGTGGATGGAGCTACAGATGAAACATGACTGGCTGTGTCCTGACAACTGCTGAAACTGGATGATGGGAGAAAGGACATTTTTGTAGGTTCTCATGACAAGTACACAGAGTATACCAGAAAAGTCAATTTTCACGTGTAATAATTAAAAAAAATTTTAAAGTCCATACAGCTCCTCTTCTAAAATGCTATGCCCCACCCACTAAAAACTATTTCAAGCAGACATTTTTTTATAGAAAACACTTTGTTTGGTTTATAAAACCTTACTTTGGATATACAACAAAATGTCAATAGTTCTATATCTATGTAGAATCATGGATACTTTTTAAGTTTTTCTTTCTCTGTACTTTCTAACTATTCTACAATAAATAGATATTGCTTATTTAAAAACTTACCTTAAAGACAGAGCAGCGCACATCGGCTGAGCTTGTGTCAAATGCCAATTCCCCAGTGACTTTCTTTAGGAGATCAATAAGAATGGTGGGAGGCATCAGTTCCCAGTATTTGGAAGTTATTTTGCAAACACCAAGTATCCCTGCAGAACGGACCATCGGGTAAGGATCTTCTAAAAGGCTCTAAAATGAGGAGGGGAAAAAAGGCTTAAAAATTTTAAATCAGTTCCCTTTATATCAAGATTTGCTTTACATATTAGCACTTTGGGCATTCACAACTTAACAGATACTTCAATTACAGAAATACTGGTCATGCACAGACTCATGGATCTCGGATCATTTATCATTTCCCCAGTTGAGCATTTAAGGAGGACAATCCAGATACATGCAGTGGCTTATGTGCCAATTCCATCCAGAGGACGTTGCTCATAGCATGGCCTCCAGTGCCAGCTCCACCATTCAGTGGGCTATGCAGAGAGTCACGTCAATCCTACTAGACAAAGTCTGTGTAAAACACTGTCTTATTTCCCAAAGTGCTCAAATGCACTAAGCCCAGAATAGAGTAATTCTACTTGTAACGACTTAATGCAAACAATGGTCATCACTGGTTGCTAGTTAAACAAGAGAGATGCTGTATACCCCGATGGAAGTACACCACAGCACCACCAAGAATCAAACACAACACACAAAACCTCACATGACTCTCATCAACTCTGTATTTAACTACCAACTTATAGGAAAATACAAAGGAACATACTAATGACATGGCAGGTTCTGTAAACCCAGATTTCGGGAAACAAAAGAATAATTTGTCTTCTTCAACAACAAAAATAATGAGAAAAGAGAGAGAGAGAAAGGAGAGATTGCTGGAAAGGAAACTAATAGTCCCAGACTCATAATACTTTAGCCAATCATAGTATATGGATCTCATTTAGAGATATTCAAACAAAACTGGAAAAGTGTCATTAAAATGTCACTGAAAAACAATGACTGGATATTAATGACATTAAGGAATCAGCCTCATTTGTGACAATGGTTAATGATTATGCTTAAAAAAAAAAAAAGAGTTATCTTTTAGCAATACCTACTAAAACTTAGAGTTGATCTGCTTCAAAATGAGGGAAGAAGAAATAGGTTAGGCTTGGGTCAGGAACTGCTGAAACTGTTATGGACACACAGGGGTTCATATACCAGACTCTCTATTAATATGTGTGGAAGTTTCTGTTAAAATACTTTAAAAACAAAATAATTCTTACTCCATAGTTAGAAAGGGGGGATGCACTCAGGGTGAATAAGTTAGGGTGAATATGCACTTACTATTCTCTCCTCCCTAAAATTTCACTAAAATGACTATTAAGTAATAGGGATAACCATGCTAGAAACAAAAAGACTGAGGGATTTCTACAAGGACAGACTCATGGAGGAAGGAAGGAGCGCACCAAAGGTTGTGACCCGGACATCCTTTGCCCTGCCTGCAGAGCCCAGGCCAGCCCTGAATGACATGAGGGCTGCAGACAACTCCACAGACACAGAGTGGGCGTGCTGGAGTAAGACCTGTCCCCAGAATAAATAATTTGCCATGAGGAGTTCTCAAAACAGATATCAGGGGGCGGAGGGGCATAGAGGAGCCAGCAACTCCAAAACCTCCACACAGGAGAAGAGAAGAAAGATAATGCTACCCAGGAGGGAAAGCTCCTCCCCAGCTGGCAACTGGGGACACCAGCCTGCCTCCTCACCTGCAGGACCCAACGGGAATCCCATCTGCTGACAAGCCCTGCCCAAGACCAGCTTCCCAAACGAGGAGGAAGCCCGCTGAGACACAATGCTGCACGACCAGAAGAGAGCTCACGGCAACAACCTGACCAGCCCGACCCTTTATCCAAAATAAGAATGAAAACTGAAGACGACAGGGCATTTGGAAAAAACCAAGCAAGACCAACAGATGAAAACAATAAAAAACAGAAGAGAACTTTAGGAATTGAGGGTCTGTCTTTAGAATTCACAGGTTTTATAGATTTTCTTTTGTATGAATTACCTTCAATACTACTCTTCAAAAATACATTCTGGATTATCACCTTTTAACCACATAGTCTCACACAAGGTCAGGGCCCACATTTGTGTTTCCAACCAATCCCAGTCGCCAGACAGTCACTCAAAACAATGGCACTTGATTTGTAATGCTGTTTCTACAAGGACAACTACTGAGTCTCGGCATCTACAGACACTCGTGGAAGCTTCAATTTTTTTTTCTTCAAAGTCTCCACATTACTCACTTTGAGAAACACTGACAGAGCAAAAAGTATGACAGAACAGTTAAGGCACAGAGAGGACACTGGGAAATAATTACTACTCTGACTTATCGGATTATCTCCTTCATGGATCCTCATAAAAGACTCAATTTGTAATACTATTATTTCAACTTTCTGCACATCTGAGATTTTTCAAACAAACAAACAAAAGAAAGTATTTTATGAGTACCACAGGTAACCATGCCCATCATGGCATTTTTGCTATCACTACCTGAAATTTTATTCCATTAACTACAATGATGAACCACATTCTTTAGCTTGTTAGGAAACCCTGCAAAGGGAATGCAGAGGAATAAGCAAAGGGTAGCACTCTCCAGCAAGAAGAAAAAGATCTGTAACACCCCGTGGAAATTCAGTCATCTGAAAAAAACAACTGCAACAGGTATTACCTGTAGGCTTGCCTTAAAACATAACCACTGTTTGTTCATTCATATTACCCATAACTTTTTGGTAGGCAACGCCACCATTCCCAAGTTACAGACAAAGATACAGGTAAGTGACTTGCCCAGAGTTACACAGCCATTAAGTGAAAGGTGGAATAAACCTGGGGATGTTTTGACTGCTATCGTATACTACCTCTCTGCTGGGGAGATAAGAATACATATGAGATGTTTATAACTATATCAAATAAAAAATAATCAGATGTTCCAAAGGACACGAAGAGAAGGGAAAAGGACACCCCTGGTCCACCCTGTTGCAGAAGGTCCCAGGGAGAGACTGCATTTCTTTGAAGAATGTTAAGATCTAGAAAGCTTGTCATCTGGGGAACGGCCAGGACGCATGGCAGGCCCAGACAGAACTGAAGTCAGAAGGAGCTCAACCACATGACATACATACATAGAGCTCTTCAAACTGCTTCTGAATTTCACTATCCATCTCAATAGCGTTGAAGTTTGGATCCCTGATGGGAAATGCTTCAACAAACAACAGTGCAGCATTTGACCGGACTTCAGAATTTCTGGCCTGAAATAACAAAAAAGAGTGTTTCAGGAGCCAAAGAGATGACACTGAAAGTCTTCAGTGTGGAGTTCCTAGAGCATATCGCTTCTAATATCTCAATGTAGACTTATTTACAAATTAAAGACAATTGTAACATTGACATTGACCATACTTGTGAGACCTTCCTTGAGGTAATAAGCCTAACCCTCAGTTCAGTGTCAAGAGGTACAAAAAGATCTGTGTCCTTGCCATTAAGACCCAGTGCCATTTAGACCCAGTGACCACCTTAACCCACTCCCAACACCAGTTACCTGTGTTGAAAATCACCTGTGTGTTCGCTTGAACACTCAGTGTTGTCATCCTGGCTCCCAGTTAGCAGCGGGAGGTCTGGAGGGACCAAGATGGCCAGGCCCAGCTTTGTAGACCCCCAACACCTCTGCCGATTTAGTTAGCATGACCACTCCCCTTCCCAGTGGGTAGTAAGAATGAAACCAATTCAGATTCCAAGTTTAATACACCTGAGAGATGCTTTTAATAAAAGAATAAAACATTCATCCCAAAATCTCACAAACCTCCCAGCCTCCAGTCCTATTTTTATTGCCTTATCACAATTTTGAATTACAATATGCTAATTTCAAAAGCATAATCAGTTCATTCTAAATATGACAGACTATTTAACATGTATACCTTTAATCCTCTCCACAGGATGGGCTTATATAATCTGTAAAGCATCTCTTCCACTCCCTGACGAACTCTCTTTTGATGGTGAAAATAACTCAGCACCTAAGAGCCAAGAAGAAGAAAACAAGGTCATGTTTTTTTAAAACAGCATCTGAGAGCCTACTTTGAAAAACCCCACAGAGAGTGCAGGTTCTCCCCACCAAAACGGGTCCCTGGGCTTTAGTTTGGACAACTTTCTTAACCCTACCAGACCTGAGGCCCTGAACCTAACTGTCCCCTATACCTGGGCTCCTGAGCATTAAAGAGAAAAAGCCAACATGATACAGAAAAATGTTAGTTACATGCAAACAAGTGGTTAGAATACGAAGGAACTTGGAGTCACTTTTTTCACATAGTAGGCAAAGTACCGAAAATTAAACCGCGGTACAGCGGCACGTTCGGAAATTACCGAAAAATCGGTACCGTGGTCTGGGAGGGTTAAGAGAAACTACTACGGATAGGTATGTGGACAGCACTAACCAAGGTTAATCACGTGAAAGAACTAAATGAAAAAGAGCAACGACCTTGGGCTATAAAAAGGTTTGGATTCCAGTATGTGCTCTCCTACCAATAGCCACATCAGCTCATCACCTTCAGGGGGAAACACAGAAGGAGTCAGGCTAAGTGGTGTCTCTAGCCCATTCTGGTTCTAAAATGCACTGGCTACAACTCTGGTTCTAAGAGCCTATAGGGGACATCCAAATAAGACACATGAGTGTCACTGCTGAGTGATCCTTCCTAGTGCGAGCTTCACTGAGACCCTAAGTGCTTCCCAAAACATCCGAATAATCAGAAAATGATTGTTCCTTCAGCTTCTATTCCTTTGTTCTCCCCCTCCCTTTTTTCCCAGCCAGAATCTTCCTGCAACTCTTCACAGACTCCTGTCCCCAACAACAATCCATTTTGCCTTACTTCCTTAATCAACAACTCTAAACTTACAAAAAAGTAGAAAATTAAAAAAGTTATAAAACAACAGCCTATACTGTAAGTGAACTTGAATCAACTTTACCCTAAAAGAACTATGGTTGGGGGATTACTTTTTTATTTTTAATTCTTTCTTCAGTTTTTATTGATTCTGATAAGTGATATTAGTCTATTTTGTTTCTTGTGTACAAATTTATCAGGTTTTGGTATTAAGGTATACTTGCTTCATAGAAAGATTTCTAAGCAGCTTTATTACTCTTTTCAAGTGTATAAATTCAGTGGGTTTTAATATTTTCACCGAGTTGTGCAACCATTACTATTACCTAATCTTAGAAGATCTCAATGAACAATATGGGGATTTTTACTTTCAAATGACTTCTTCTGAAGCATTTTGTTTTTTGGTATGTGGGTAGCTCCCTGGCTGGGAATCGAACCCTGGCCACAGCGCTGACAGCGCCAGCGCTGAAGCCTTAACCCACTACACCATCAGGGAACTCCCCTTCTGAAGCATTTTGTAACGTTTCTCTGCACATAACAATAAAATAATTTATCATACATGCTTTCTAGGAGTAGTCAGTGATAAAATATGTTTATCCAAAAAAGACTTTGAGGAAGAAGCTAAGTGTGTGATAACAATTACTTAAAGTTCAGGAATACATTTCATTTGAAAAGTGAAAAAGCTAATATTTTTCCTTTTAATTCTTTCGGTGCATTTTCCCATAAATTTACCAAATAGTGATATCTCTACTTATAGTATCTTAATTACTCAGACTACCACAACAGAAAAATCAGATATGAAAAAAGTCTTCAGTCATTTGGTACCAAGAATGAAGCAACAATGTCACAAATGTGTAGTTTAACATGATGCCATTCCTCATACAAAACAGAATCCGAAACACCAAACCACGTGTGTGAAACTAATGACCCAACTGACCTACAACTTAACGAAGCCACACAGGGGTTGGGACTGGGAACAAAGGCACATACTTACCTCTGGGCTCTTTATCGTTGGGTAACTCAAACTAAATCATCAATAACATAAAGGAATGTTTTCTTACCCAAACTTAATGAGTATATTTACATTCTATAAATAATTGCAATTTCATTGTTCAAAGAAGTAAAGAGCAGCCTTTGTCCACTTAGCTTCTTGACACATGGTCACCAAAACTAACAGCGAGCAAGCAAGGTGTGAGTGATGAGGGTGCTGGTCAACCTAACAGGGGTCGGTCCAATTCCTCCTGCCAGAGTCACCATGCTTGCCAGACACCTAATCAGTGTGGTAATGACACTGATTACAGCCTTCTCCAGGCAGACCACTTACAACATAAGGATAAAATTCACATCTAAATTCTGAGACTACCTTTTTTTTTGGGGGGGGGGGGGGCTGTAGTTCCCTGGCTGGGCTGACACTACCTTTTAAAAACAAAATTTTATCAAGAGAAACTAACAAAACATTATTCTGCTTGGTTGGCAGAATACAAAATGGAAATTTAATGTATGAATGTAAACAACAAAAATAATCTCAAATATCATCGTTTTTGAAAAAAGTGGTAGTGGCAGAAAGTGATGACTCTCAACATTTTATGTCAAAGAATTTCAATTAATGTGGTTAAAGTTAAGTTCTGATGTCTTCACAGTATACCTTTGCTTTCCTAATTAAAACTTTGGTGACAGGACAAAACTACCAGACACCAAATTTCAAGATTCCAAGAAATCCCTATAACTGGTGCCCATGAAAGTTTAACTTAATTTTTAATTTAACAAAAGCAACAACCATCCAACGGGAGATGAGACATGATTTTCAGAGCGCGCAGCAAGTGCTGTACATGTGATGCTCGCTCACCTCACGCACTCGGCAGTGCACCGGGGACCTCCGCTGCAGGTGAATCCCGTGGTACATGAGGTCCTGGATGCAGTCATTTTCGATGATCTGCAATAACAAGCGTGATGCAATGACAGCATGGGCTAGGAGGCAGTGAGTACAAAGCAGTCTGATCTGTTCATCTTCTATTTCGTGAGGAAGAAAACCTGGATCCTCTCATCAGAGCTTTTCTATTATAAGTGCACACCTGGGAATTCCTTTAACTTTCACGTACCAAAGAGAACACTTAGCCTTCTCCTGTCTTACTTGATGAGATGTCAATCTGGGCTGACTGGCAGGGCCAGCTCCCCCCTACCTAGAGGCTCATGCAAGTAAGGCAGGGCTCAATAACCGAAGAAGGCTGGATCTTCTCTAAGAGCCTCCCCAGAAGTGACACTACATTACCTCTAAGGGAGGGGCCAGGACTCCACATGACCTCAACAAGATCTTGGTGGCTGCCAAGGAGAAGGGTGGGATGGGGTTGGGCAGGGTGTGTGTGGGAAGCTCCTCCTTAAGCCAGGGCACTAAGGTCCTCCCTCCAGCGTGGGGTGACTGAAGCAGGGCCAGCTGCCAGGAGCAGCCCAAATCCCCAGTGGGTGGTGTGGCCTGTTATGGTACACTCTGCACCGCACAGATGCCATTGCTTCAGGGAAGACATAAGAACATTTACTAACATCAATCCCTTCTCCCTTATCTGCAAAGTTATTTCCTTCATCGAAGCCACTACTAGGTCCCCTCATCACCACATGAGGGGAGCAACACACTGTTCTACTTGTCATGAAGTCTGAGATTCGTGGCACTACTTACTAAGTAGTTGTGCCACAAATATTTTAGCCTTAGAGCTCACCACCAGGATACGGACATTCTACAGGACAACCAACCCGGTGTCTTCAACATACTAGTGGCACAGGTTTTTAAAAAGTGAAGCGGGAAGGACGAATGCCCTAAGAGATTCGAATGATGTAACAGGTAGATGCCACTGGGAGACTTGTTGGATCCTGATTCAAAAACATAAAAAAATAAAAGATCCATAAAGACATTTTTGAAACAAAGCTGAGAAATTTGAATATGGCTTAATTATCTTTAAAAAATGCCCAGGAACTGCTCATTTTGTTATATACAATAATGGCACTGTGAAACATATTTTTCAGACATGCATACTGAAGTACCTAGAAATGAGACAGCATGTCTGGAATTTGCTTTAAAAACTTAGGAAAAAAAGGGAGAAGGGAGGGAAGGGAAGAAACAGAAGTATTACTGCTGGTATTAATTTGGCAGAGATCTAGTCAAATAATTAAGTTTTTAATTACAAATGACTCTTTTTAAACCAGTGTTGGAGAAAAGGGGACAAGTACTCCTTCCTGTGAACAAGTTACAGGCAGTAATCAAACAATGAAGAACATGCATATGAGCTCTTGGTTTTGCCTTTCCCCCAAAATTACACAACCTAAAACTATTCTAGAAGTTGTCAGCAGGGGAATATAACTGGTAATATTTTGCTTCCGAGAAGTAGAAGTCAGTGATAAATCCTGGTAACATAACCCAAGCTGAAGCCAGGCAGGAGAGCAGAGTGAGCACAAATAAACTCCAAACATCAGGTAACCAACCCCCTTACCTGTAAACCTCCTTGCCCCACCCACTAGTTGGTCTGCTCCCCAAACAAGAAAGACCCCTTTTGGACTTAAGAGTTAAAACTTGACCTTCAGAGGGAAAGAAAACAGATCTGAGAACCTAGTATGAGAAAAACATAAGGGATATCAGACAAAAGACACTTCCTTTTGATTTCTGTCCAAAAGGGCCTTTGAATATTTAACTGAGATTGTGAATGATACAGCCATATCTTCATAATAAGATATACAAACATTGAAGGTTTGCCACCTTTAAAACAAGTGTCTTTAAGTTCTTGAGAACAATGGAACTAAGAGAAGTGGCTTAAGGTTCCCAAGCAGCACTGTCCAACAGAAACAGAAGGCAAGCCATAAAGACAATTTTAAGTTTTCTAGTGGTCATGTTAAAAAGAGAAAAAAGAAACGCATAGAGTTATTTTAATATATTTTGTTTAGACCACTATATCTAAAACAGTATCATTTCAACATGCAATCAATATTTTTAAAAGCAGTCATGAGTTATTTTATATTCTTCTTTTCCCACTACTTCTTCAAAACCTAGTATGTTTCTTACACTTACAACACATCTCAACTCAGACTGACCACACTGCAAATGCCCAGTAGCCACATGTGGCTGGATAGGTCCAAAGCTACCAAAATGATAAGGGGAAAAATCTTGATTTCACTTCAACTGCACATCTCACTGAGTGACAGGAACTGGGGGCTGTGCTCGAGCACAAAAATGAGTATGAGTATGAGTGACAATGAAGACTGTACCACATATTCTCATTATTTGGCTTTATTTGGACAGACAGTATTGACACAGGTTTTAAGTGACCCCTCCATGACTACCTGTTCAGTAAAGGGGATATTACAAAAGTGTTAACATTTTAAAAAATGAAAATACCTCCAGTATTTTCCCTGAAGCCTTTCTCCAAGCTCTGAAATAAATTTCTGCAATGTGTACCATCAAAGATCTAGTAAAAAATAAAAATAAAAACTTTAATGCAAGTTCAAAGACTTATCCTTTCAACATGCATCATTTCCTAGGGAAGATGCTCGGTTGAGACTAGTTAGTGCTCTGCAAAGTAACTGTAGAGATCTGCTGTCTGACCACAGCAGAGAGAAGGAAAAGGAAAACGTCTAGTGGAAGGGAACTGAAGAGTCAAACGATTTTCTTCCTTCTCAGTCAAGGCTTCCCCAGGACTTTACTGTTTTCTATGAAACTATGAGGACATAAGCCCAGAACCAAATTCTTAAACACATTTAAATATAAATAAAATTTTCACAACTTTCCAGGTTACTAATTCTCTAAAAACGCCAGAGCTGATGTTAGAATCAGTTAGGAACCTACTCGTTCAGCCTAGATATTGTGCAAATGAGGAATTAGAAGAAGTCATCTAGTAAATAGCCGAGCGTTACAATGAGATTCTGAATAATCAAATCCTATCTCAGCTCTTACACAGCTACCTGGCAGAGGGAAATAAGCAGTCCAGCCCAGCGCAGGAATCTGAGGATTCGATTTTAAAATGCAGACTAAGTCCTCAACCCCCAGGCACATCAAATGTCCCCTGAGCTCCAACTCCAGACTCCACGAGGGCCGCTGGCGTGGCGGTATCTCTGCACTCTCCCTGCAGGGCCCTTCCCACCAAACACATGGCAGTCCATGGCAGATCAGAAAGTACACTTGACATCCAAATGGCATCACAAGTGCTAGTGACACGGCTTTAGGTTACGACTAAGGCTACAGTTAACTGGTAAACAATGTCATTACTTAAAGAACTACCATAAATTAAAATCTCAATTTCAATGTCATTATTGAAAAAGAAAGATTTCCTATAGCAGGGGGGAAAACTATCCAGTATACAACAGACCATAATAAATAACATAATTTAAGAGATAATTTCTAAAGCTTTCTATATGTAAATATAACTTTTAAAAGTCAGGTCAAATAGAATCTTTCAAATCCAGATTAAAACAGCACAAGATATTAATTACCTTTAATACTTACTTTTGTAATCCCTGTAACTGGTTTTTAATAGTCCCGTGGATCATTTTAATAAAATTTGCATTCCAATTGAAGAGAGAACTAAGAAATCTTCTTCCCTACAAATTAAACAAATAGGATGTAATGATAAAATTGCAACCAAATAAAAAGTTCCAGGTAACTAAAAAACAAATAATTCTTTGGATGTTTAATAACACTGATGTTGGCTATTCCTAGTAAAGGAAGCACACACAATTATAACTCAGAATTACAGGCTGAAGTTACATGAGGTGACAGCTTCTATGTGGGGACGGCAATGGGAGCCTTGGAGTGACAGAGGGGAACAGCGGGACCAGAGAGCGGGTGGAGCAGCAGACACCACTTGGGTCTTTCCTTGCTCACCCACAGGATTACAGACAGGGCCTACAACCCTGCTCAACAAGGTAACTTAAATGGGTCATAGAATTTCACTCTGTCATGGATGTCTACATAACTTAAAATCAAAGAATGCTTGGAATCTTCCATTTTGGGGTGGGAATGGAATTGAACATCAGTTCATTTCATCTTTTACAAATGAGAAAACTCAAGACTTGTAAAGAGGTTAAGTAATTATCAAGATAGAATTCTCAAATATATACAGTCCCCCAATGGTAAATGGCACACATACTTGAATATCATGTAATGTTCATTTCCATGCATGCTACTACATTAAACATATGAACCTAAAAAGTAAGAATATTTACACTCTATGGAGTGTATAAAATATGCCACCAAGAATTTCCCTGGTGAACAGCACTATTACTCTTCACTGCTAACCAGCACACCCCTATTGTCCAAGGAATACTACAGACACGCAACACACTTTGAGACAAATGGCAGGGTAACCATGCATGCAATCAGCAAGTTAAAAAAACAGTATTTACTGAAGGTAGCTCAGCAGTAGTATACAAGATATTTATCGTTTACCCAGAATGACTGGAAACTGACCTAACCCAAATTAATGATTAGGAAACTAAGTTTCCTTACATTCAAAAGAGCATGCCAGTTTAAAAAAAAAAAAGTTTTAACACTCATATGTGTGTATTTATGTCCATGCTACATACTTGCTCCTATATCCGAGGGCTGTCTGGAAAGTCTCCAGCCATGTAATATGAAAGAGAGGCATTTATGGCTGGGTTTATTCTGGACAGCCCTCCTATGTTAAACAAATGTAGTTCCCTCAACTACTATGCATAAGCCAACAATAAAGTTTGTCTGAATTTACTTTTAACTTCTTTACTTTCCCCCAAATTTCCTAACAATCCTGGACATTCTTAAGGCACAGGCTTTATAGTGTCTTTCCCAAGGACGATGATGTGGGAACAGTGGTAAGCACAATCAGAGCACTTCCCATGTGCTGGGCACCTGCTTCACACTAAGTTTTGAATCTGTATTTTATACTCAAGGCCAGAGTCTCACTGGCTATATGAACACGCACAGTGGCCACAAAGTGGACAGTACAACAGAGGGTCAGAAGCCTCTCTGGATTTACTGCATGGAGGCAAAAAAGAAGTTGAGAATGCTGGGTGACGACTGTTTTGAGCACATGTCAGTTAACCTGGAATGAGGGCCGAGGGTCAGATCTAATCCACGGAGAAGTGCTTTCTCAACCTTATTTTTAATTACTCTTAATTTAAAATACAATACAGTCCCCCAGGATTCACATAACCACCTGTTACCACTTGATTTAATGATGAAATAAGCGACGACTTGGTAACATGTTTGCTTAAAACTGCCATGCAGTAGAAATGAGGTGCAAATATAAAAGCTCAATAGCTAAGATGACCTTTCATTAAAACACCAAAAATACAAACAACAATCACAAGAACTTAGGAAACATCCACTAAAAGGCAGTTCACAAATACACCCAAAGAGAAAAATCCATGTACCTCTTCCTTCTTGATATAACTAACATTTATGAAGCACTCCAGTAGCATATTTTTAATTTCTCTACTTTCCTCCAAATCATAATCAAAGCAATATACAGCTTGATGAATACGCCAAAGCCGACATATGTCTGCACCCTAGAAATGACATAAAAAAGAAAAACATTATAGAGTTTTTATAAATAGTAAGGTTGTATTTCAAATTAACTATAAAGAATATTTTATATTATGAATAATACAACTCTAGATTATTCATTAAAAGGAAAACATTTTTTTACAACAATGGCAAAAGCCAGCAGTCACACTGATGCCCTGCACTGTGCGGCAGTTTTCCATGATGGTGAGGACGCCTGAGTCTGCAGTGGCCAGTGTGCAGCCGTTAGACACACCAAGCCGTGGAGCATTAAAATGTCACTGGTATGACTGAGGAATCCAATTTTTAATTTTCTTAACTTTCAATTAAACTTAAAGTTACTGTATTGAACAACACAGGTGTACAACATCAGGAAGACATTAAGTCTTGATTTAAGAGCTAAACCAAACGGCAGGAGAAATAGACTTTAAAAAGACCAACCAGTGATGGCTTAAGGATAAACTCTGACATTAACGAGGGTTTGCCAATCACTCCTACAGTCCACAGGAAAAGTCAAAGAGCTAGCTAAGAGTACAGTCAAAAAGGGTCCTTCACGTCACCACACTGACTGCTCCTTGGAGGCCACAGTGAGGCAGGCTCTCACACTGATGATGGGAACAGGAGTGGGTCCAAGCTTTCTAGAAAGCTGAAATGATCACCTTGGGTGATAGACTTATGGATGATTTTAATCTTCCTCATTTGTCCAATTTTCTAAGATGAACGTAAGTATCTGTTGTCTTAATGGTGGTACTGTGGGGTGGGGGGGATGTTCTTTTCTTGGTTTTCTGAACTGTATAACAAAGATTAGATAGAAACAGCTCAAGTTACATCCAACCTCAAACACGCTCTCGCTGGTCCCCAGGCCTGGGCTACAGTCTGAGACAGCTTCACCCCGGCGCCTCCCTGACACCCCCATGGTGTGGCACCTGCATCTGGCCCGGAAAGCCCTGCCTGCGACTCCTGCCCCCTTGTCCTGCACAGCGCACACCCCATCCTGCCCAGTCCCGCCGTGGGGTCTGCCTGGGAGGACCACACTAACACAGGCAGCTACACCCATCCTCCTGTCTCAGTATGGACTCACCCAAGAAGGAAGAAGTGGAATAGTTATTCTGTCACCATAAAGTGACAAAGGTAGGACAAGGGTCACACACGTGAGGACGATGGAGGAAAAAGCCTGCATGTGACCGCACTGTGGAGTCGCTGCTCATCCTTGCTGCCAATCCTGAACATCCTGCCGTTAAAAAACCCGACTGGGGAGGCCACCGCAGTCAGGCCACGCATGGGAAAACACAACCCCTAAATGGTACAAAGATGTCGCTTTTTACGTAAAGTATGTGTTTAAGAAGAAAACGCACTGTTTTGGTCTCGAGACTCTTCCTGAGTAGCATGATGAAAGCGGTCTTCCCCATGTCCTCTTTGGCAGGCAGGCCTTTCTCCCACCACATGACACACAAGTCCCGAATGGAGCTCTGTAGCTTCCGTTCAGATTCAGGCAGTGCATATAAAATACCTGGGAAAGCCCAGAAATTGCTCATTAGTAAGGCATGCCAAGCAAATATTAGTTTATGTTTAACTTGCCAAAGATTTATATACATTATTTATAGAATATAAGTGATGTTAATTATTAAAAAACTGTTTTCCAACTGTTATAAAAGCAGGCCCCATAGAATAGAGGATTTCAGAACTGGAGACTCAAGAGGGCATGCTGCCCAAGCCCCTAATTTAAGAAGCAGATCTCGAGGCTATCTAAGTGCAAGTTCAGTGACACTGCAGCTAACAGTTCACCTGGTTCACCAGAGCCAGGCCCAGTCTGCTAACTGAGAATCCGCTACAACTCCCCCTCAATGTGCTGGCCTCAAATTCTGGCTGATTGGTGAAAAATAGAAAAAGCAACTACTATAATGAATACAAAAGCTGCAGTGCTTTTATTAACAGAAAAGCTCGAGTTAAATTAAAACACTAATGAGGTGCTTATACTTATAGCCCAGATGTAGCTGAATGCCACTACATAAAGTCCCTCAGTTAATGGGAAGTTGGGAACAACCACAATGTTAGCACTAATCATTTTACAAAACAGTTATTTGGGGAATGTGCAAATAAACACACTGTTAGTAAAATTCACAAAGCACTTAGGAACCATCTTTCTATTGACTATGGATGACTTCTTAATAAGACACTATTTCAATGGAAGAATTCTGAATAAATCAGCATACTACACAGATACATGAATCCAAGTAACACTGAGAATGAAAAGCCTGCTAAGAGAATTTGTAACATAAAACTACTTACATTCACATAACGAGGGGTGAAGGTACATGGGAGATTTTTCTTAAAAATCATTAATTAAAATTACTTTTGTATCTATAAAATAATTTTTAATAGTATTTTATACTCATATCTTCTCATTAATTTAGTCTAGTGTCCCTCCTAAATTAATAACTACAGTTTTGCACTTTAATGAAAACTTGAAAAGTACCATGATATACATTTTAGTATAGGAGAACTCCTCTAAGAGTCAACAATTATGCCTCAGGTCATGTTCATGACATAGTTAAAGAAAAAATTCAATGCCACAACTATCTGACAGTTAAAACTATCACCAGCTCAGAAATTCAGAAGACTATTTTCCCTAAACAAGTTCTTCTCGTTGGTTCTGTAGGTCAAGCAAGACATTCCTAAAAAACCCACAAATAGCAGTCAGTTGCTCAGGAATGCCCATTTTCATCACCTGAAACATTTGTATGCAGCTTACAATAAACCAACTATTCAGGACAGCTCTTGAAAGAATACAGCTTAGTCCTTTTCTGGCCAAAGTAAAAGAACTTGATGCAAAATTACACCTTAATGCCACTTCTGCTGCTACCCTGCCCCTGCCTTCCTTTTCCCAAGTATCACTTAGACGCCCAACTTCTAAATATGCCACATTGTAACAAGTCAACTTACCATTTAATATTATAGCACATTCCAGTAAGGCCTCATAGTTCTCACTTTCATTTATTACAGATATAGAAGCAAGAATCACAGACGTAATTGCATGGATTACTTCTATGTTTTTTTTCTATAAATAAAAAAAAATCAAAGTACATGTGAATTAAAATCAACTTAAAATTCAACTTTTAAAAAAATGTAAAAGTTACTAAAGTTATAAAGATCAAGCCACACTTGTAGCTTATTCTAAAATGTGAATTACAGCTGAATATAGTCAGTTGCCTGAAAAGCAACTATTGGTTACTGTATTGGTAATGGTAGGACTGGAAAAGGTTTACTACAATGAACTTTTAATATTCTTGACTTCTAACTTTAAAAGTTTTCTTAACTTAAAATTCCATTATACACAATAAATAATTATTTTTTAACAAAGAAAACAAAAGATATTTTATTTTTGAAAGGCCAGTGCTACCATTTTTGAACCATGATCTGTCTCCATATTGTCTTCCCCCTGGGTGTCCACTGTCTGCCACCCATTCACAGGGCTTTCCAACAACACATCCGTCAGCAGATCCTTGAGTCTCTGCCATAGCTCTTCTTTCTGTTTCCTCGACAATTCATCTAGTAATTCATGTAGGTTGAAAGGGTCAGAAGTATCTTCCTGCCAAATAAATAGCAAGTATTACATTTCAAATACAAAAATCAGTTATATCCTTTTTGTAATGGCATCAAAAGAAAAGTTTAAGTGCTAACTTAGTTACAAGTTCAAGAGTTTGGTTGTAGTTTTCAAAATCCATTCCCAAAAGGGAAAATGCACGGGTTATCAGGAAGACAGTAGCAGATTCCCTCTCCACCTGTTCAAAGTGCCCTAATCTTTGGAGTTAAGCACCCTTAAGGCATCTCTTAAAAGAAAGTAGGAAATAGAATCTGTGAGTAGTTAGTTGCCCATCGGCCAGTGTTTATGAATAGTTTTATTTTTTTAAAGAAACTTCGGTCCCTAAGGATTCACTGAGATGACATTTCACTTGCATACATAATGGTTTTAGAAAAATGATTAATATTAACAGTCAAAATCATAAGAAAGCTAAACATAAAACTTACAGCAAGTTGAACGAACTGCAAAAATTCTCCAATCAAGTCCTTAGACACCACTTGTACAAATGTCTCACGTTTTTCCATGACAGATGGTGTTTATTCTGTAACCCTAGTGAAAAACACAATCATTCAGAAACCTGCATTTGCAAATATATCTTCTACAAGATGTAATTTGGTACCAACATCCAAAACTGCAAGAAATCCTCTACCACCCATGATAGACAGTTTCTAACAATATTTTGACATAAAACAAGTTATAATACCTAAAAAATAATTTTCTTATTTTCAATACCGAGGATAGTACCACCATATTATGGTACTATCATCTGTTAACGAAGCTGCCAATTCAAGAAAGAGAAACCCAAATGACCCCAGGAGGGGCACCCTTGTCAGGACCCAGCAGGATGCTCAGGCTTCAGAGGCAGCGCAACAAAGAATAGGCTGATCCCAGCTGTTAATTACCGAAGATTCCCCCTTTCTAAAGGGCCATTCTGCCTAATCACAGTCATCCTGTTTTTCAATGTGGCACAGGTCACCTGGGAGCTTGTTAGTGTGTGCATCAGGTGTGCCCAAGCACAGTGCACACTGCTCCACTCCTGCGGGAAACCAGAGCTCACAGGGGATTGGGACTGTGCACAGCCAGCTTTTGTGTGTCCCCCAATAAATCCTATTTTCCTCTTACAACACCTGTGCTAGCAGTGCCCTGTCTGAAAGACACCAACCCAAAGATAAACTTCGTTTTAAAAATAAGTGAAAACCTGCAAGGTTATAAATAGAGCAATATGAAAAAATTACTAGTACCAACAGCAATAATTATGGGGACAAAAGTCATCTTAAAAAATGGAAACCCCCAAATATGAAACAAACAAATTAATTAATTAATTAGAAAGCAAAGAAAAAGGGGGAAAAGAAAGAAAACCAAAACCAACCAACCAACCAACCAGAATCCCAGATCTTAGGGTCTAAATTAAACCAGCAAAAGGGGAAAACAACTTCCCCGCAAAGTGGCACCTCCCTCCTCGGCTCAGAGGGCTGAGCTGTGAGCACAACTCCCTAGCGGCCAAGCAGCTGAGCTGGATGACAACAGCGAGTACCAATTCACCAGCTTAAAAACAAGCAGCGTTCCAAGAAAGGTGTAAATCAAGCACAGGCACAGCTTACACTGGCTCGTCTGTGAACGCCCTTCTCGGTACTTCTGGTCACTTTTCTGGAGTAGCTATTTCCAAGTGTACAGTCATCTACTTCCACTGCCCTACGGACTCTCGGACCGTACTCCGCATCTGCTCCCTGACAGCAGCGATTACAGTTCTTCCGGGTTACTAACTCTCATGGCACACTCAGTCTACCGCCCAGCGTGGCACTCTCCGCTCGCCCTATCTGTGCACAACCTTGTGCTATCTGAAGGTGAGGGGTCACCCCACCACGCCCTTAGCCGTCCCCGCGGCAGGTCTGCCAAGAATTAGGATGAGTGTTACAAAGGAGATCCCCGATGCCTTGTCACCACCTGTAGGCGGTGCTCCCGCCCTCCCATCAACAAGCCCCGACTGGGAGCAAACTACTCATCTCAGAACTTTGAGAAATGCTTGACCACAGGTCCCCTGGGTACAAACCGGGAACTGATCCTCTACTGGATCTGTCCCTGGGTTCTGATTCTGGGTCAGAACCCTGGGTCCCGGGTCGGGGGTCCTCTGTGGGGTCAGAACCCTGGGTCCAGGGCCGGGGGTCCTCTGTGGGGTCAGAACCCTGGGTCCCGGGCCGGGGGTCCTCTGTGGGGTCAGAACCCTGGGTCCCGGGCCGGGGGTCCTCTGTGGGGTCAGAACCCTGGGTCCCGGGCCGGGGATCCTCTGTGGGGTCAGCCTCTGGTCCGGGGCCGGGGGTCAGTCCCGGGGGGAAATACACGGGCATCGCGCGCTCAGGGCCCCGGTGCCTGCCGCTGCGGTGCCTCCTCAGAGACGCCAGCCGGGCGGTGGTACGCGGCCCACGCGGAGGCCGCACTGCTGGGGGCCTGGCCCGCCGCGGCTCCACGGTTTCCCGGCCCCCTGCCCCGAAACGTTCGCCGTCCGGCACCGCGGCACTCACCTCATCCTCGGGGTCCGCCGTTTCCCGCGCTCGGACCAGATTCAAACCCGCCCGCCCGCGCCCACGACGCGCTCCGCCCCCCACCGCGCGTCACCACACGCCGCTCTCGCGAGAGCTGGGATCGCCTGGGTGTGGCCACGGGGGTGCGCCCCGCCCGCGTCCGGGCCCCGCCCACATGCCCGCCCCGTCCCGTGCTCGCCCCATCCCGTGCTCGCGCCGGCTTTTTCCACGCGAGCTCAAGTCCCGGGCATTTTCAGCATGACGTCAAAGTTGTTTTTATCACTGGCTTGATCGGATGCAGTCTAACATAATTATACAGATTGACTCTTAAAACTGTGATATCACTTTAAATATGAGGGCGGTCCGAAAAAAAGGCAGCCATAATGCCTGTAGTTTTCACATTGCATGACTGGCAGTGACATATTCAATGAAACCTGAATAGCAATTGGATACCTGTTATTTTGAACTTATTTTCATGTCCGGTCTCCCTCACAATTCTATCCTGATGTAATATACATTTTTGCTTCCCAGTCCAAGGATCCTATCGCCAGTAAAGACTATATATAAATTGATGTTTTAATATTTTGTGACCCTGCTTTCCACACTAAATGGGACAACTCTCATTACATATAAACAGATCAAAACCACATAAATAAAATCTATTAAGTACTGATTAAATTTGAAACTAAAACTTTGTTAAAGCACACCTCTTAATGCTATGGCTAAGACTATTTTTTTCCAATCAATTTATGGTTCTAAAGATGAACATTCTAATCTGATTTTTCATGTTTATATACATGTAAATACTAAGAAAACTTGTTCACAGAAACAAGGAGGTAGAAATGAAAAAATAGCAGTCATTCAATTCCTTAAATATAGTGAAATGCCAAAAATCACACTGATTATCATTAATTTCTTTTCATTTAATTTGTTTCAGCTAATAACTTGATTGGGCTTCCCTTCAATTTTTATTGAAAGCAAAAACTTGGAAACAACCTGAATTACAAAGAGATTTTTTTTTATCCAGTCACTGACATCATTCATTTTTGTCAGTTTCTAGAAGTTTACCAAAAAAAAAAAACAAACCTTTACCCAGATACATTAAATTACTATTAACTGTATCAGCTATCTGTCATTTCCAGGCACTTTGTCAATTCAATTTTTTAATAAAAAAGCTTTTTAGGGAGTTCCCTGATGGTGTAGTGGCTTAAGGCTTTGGCGCTGGTGCTGTCAGCGCTGCGGCCTGGGTTCGATTCCCAGTCAGGGAGCTACCCACATACCAAAAAGCAAAAAAAAAAAAAAAAAAAAAAAAGCTTTTTAAATAAAAGCTTTTATCATTTGCTTTATATGTTTTTCCCATACCCTGGAGAGCTAGATTTAAATCACTCAATCTATGGAGAATGTCTTGCAAACAATCCCACTGGTAAATCCAGACCTCACTGTGCTCATCAGCCAAAACAGAATGAATGGTCAGAAAGAGTATCACAAACTACTGAGAAACAGAGTGCAGCTCCCCGGTCTGGCTCTGAGCACCAGGGAGTGCTCAGGGCTGCCTGGGCTCACACGGACCCTCCTTCCGCCAGCCCAGTCAGGACCTGGAAGAGGGCTGTCACCAGGGTTTCACCATGACCACTCCAGTTCATCGAGTGGACCGTGCGGGCCGGGGAGCAGGACTGCAGCATTGCCTTGGAAACCCTGACTTGGTACACTAGCATTAGCTTTTAGTTAAAATTATTAAATTACCCCTTCTTAGACTCCTGGCTGCCCTGGAATGTTGTCATGTGCTGAAGCCTGGAGGTCTGCCTATGAGAGCTGCAGGAAGAATATAAAGCTATAATTTGCTTAAGAATATGGAAGAACGTGGCCTGTTAAGCACAAGATGCACAGCACTGTTTTATTCTGTTTAAGATAACCTCACTCACAATCTCAAGATGTCTTGCAGAACTCTTGTGAGCAGGAAGACTACCTGGCCACAGTCACAAAGACCCAGCACAGGATGCTGCTAAGAGCTAAACAAACCACACTAAGAAAACTGCTGAAGCTTGCACAAGAGCAGACCAATTAACAAAGCCCACAACCCTGAATCCCTTACTCACGATTACTCGTCATTTATTTGCCTTTATAACCCCCAATTTTAAGTCAGTGGGGAGTTCGGGTTTTTAGGTGATAGCTCCCTGTTCTCCTTCCGTGGTGCCCTGCCATAAAGCAACTCTGATACCCGCGCTGCAATTCCCAGCGTTTGGCTCTGCTGTGCAGCAGGACAACGAACCTCCTTTCAGTGCGGTTAGTCAATCCCAACCTCAGCAGTGGACACTCTTCCAGTATTTCCCCTCCATTTGTTCAAAACAACATCCACTTCAATCCTTCTCAGTGCTCTGGGATAAAGCACATTTAGAGACTGTATTTCCTACTCATATGATCTCTCAGGTTCTCAGAAGAGTGGTTTTCACAACCCAGAGTCTAAGGCCAGCAGATGAGAACACAGTTAAGATGAGAAGAGGAAAGTAACATCAACAAAAGAACTCACAAACGGCAAACATAAATGGTATCCCACATTTACTTTTCAAATTATCTGGTCCCATACTAGAATTGTAATTTCAAAAGTTAAAGGGAAAATAAATCACACGTGAGCTAACATAAAAGTTTATTGAATAAATACATGCACTGTCATGAAAAATTAGCTGAACAAAAACGACATTCTACAATAAAAAACCTCTGCTGTTTTCCATTTGCAGTGGGTGATCCAGCTAGGACTGGAGTGAAAGTAACAACCACGGTTTAAATGCACATACAGATTTGCGTTTGGCTTACATTCTTGAAAAACGGCTAACTGAGCCCTTGATGAAGAGCATTTGCCAAAGGAATTCTCCTAGTATAGAATGTCAACTGTGGTCAGTACAACTCCTAGGATTCTTTTGTTTTCATTTGAAACTTGAAAACACCTTATATTTTGTATTTTAAGGCACAGGACAAGCAACCAACATGTATAAACTAAAAGAATTCAAATTCATTCAAGTGAATTTCCCTCCATTGGTTTGGCTCAATGTAGAAAAGTTAAAGTTCCCTTTCTCCAGATAAATAGATCATTAAAACTAGAAATGAACACTGAGAACTCAAGAGTGTGCTCCATCATCAGGATCCTGGGGCCCATGTGGTAATTCCTACTCTTTCCCACAGAATAGGAGAGCTCCCCTCTGAATGTCCATCCTGCCACAGGGAGACAGAACCTCGCCTGGGGCTGTTCTAGTGTCCACAGGAACCAAACCTTTCCTTTCTTTCCCTCTGCCAGGGGCCTGGGAACCTGCAGGTGGGTCAGTCTCCAGCCCCAGGTCATTGCATCAGAAGGCATGGCATCCTGCTGCTAACAGGCTTTGTACCTCTCACTGTAGTCATTTTGCCTAACTGCTGAAATGAGCATCCCATCAAGTAAAATACACTGCAATAGGTGAAGCACATGGTTGCAAAAGCCAAAAATTTAACATGTTGGTAAAAGTTATTGGTATGCCAAAGTTCAATGAGTGTTTGTTTCTTCCCAGTTACAGATTAAGTCCTTCGACAGACATAATTTTTAAAATATCTTCAATAAATCTAATACCAATGGTAGGCAACTAGATTTAGTAATTACCTGTCTTTCTCATGCTACTCAAACAGCATAGTCAAGTGCTTTGTGTGCATGTATGTTCATGTGTATTATCAGTATATTCATAAACTTCATCCTGTACATTCAACAGGAAACAGTGAGATCTGACTGGTCTTAAAGATTACATGAAATGTGCTGTGAAGCTATAGACTCCATTATAAATAAATCAATGGTTCAAAGTGTAAATTCAAACAAAACTAAAATGCGCTGAAAGGCAGGAGTGTGCAGAAGGACCAATCAGTGTTCACCACAGGCACTTTGGTACGTTTGGTCACAGGAGCAGCCCAGAGTCCGTGAAGCAATTTATGGTAACATCTCCCATTTCAACCACAAAGCTCCATTTCCCCAATGTATTTATACTAGATTTTAGAATGTTCCTAGGGCTAAGCAAGTCACCTGCATCATACAGCTTAAAACATTTAAAACTCTTTCTGCACGTGTACATCCTCTGTTTATAGGCATGCACTGCTCGTGACATTGCCATAGGACATTCTGAAGTATATAAAACATGCTTTTAATAATCTAAGAAGAAAAATATATTCCAAAATAAAAATTGTATAACAGTATTACAATATTGAGGTCAGTCATGGCATAAAGTAAGGAAATACAGAATGGTGATTTACAACCAAGAGCCACTGTGCTGAAACCCCTGGCTACCATGGTGGCCTGTGTGTTAAGAGTAGAATGATACTGAGTACCAGCTCAGGTGACCTGTCAAGTGAATGAATCAGTGATTGGTTTTTAACACAGTTTCCTATCTACTTACTCAGATTTAACTCTTGGTCTTTATGGTGACACTGCACTTGTCTTTTGTTACAGGCTGGGAAAGCAGAGCGAGTTCACAACAGCCTAACTGCTAACATTGAGCATCTGTATTATATTTTAGGGGAAAAATGGTTGTGTATCTGTGCACTATTTCATGAATAAATTATAACAAGCAATTAAAAATAAATTTAAGACATTCATTTCATATAAGAAATTTCAGATTAGTACACTATGATTTGTGAACCATGACAATTCCCTTAATATTTTATGCCACTCGGCTATATAACATTTTTCCTTATAAGCATTTGAACCGACTTCTAAATAATACATCTTTATATTTGTGAAAGTGTTAACATTTTGAATACTTTCATTAACTGGAAATGGGCAGAAATATAGTTCTATTTAATATTCTTTCAGGAAATAGCACAAAGTCACTGAGAACTTTTTCCTGCAAAGACAAAAATGATTTGTCATAAGAATTTAATAAGTTTTAGAAGAAAAAAATATACTTCCTTAATCCATTTTCTTCTGAATTCAAACCAGCAGGTAGAGATTATAAAAAATAGAATCTATTTACAAGGCATGGTGTACTTCAGTGCTATATAAAACAAGGCAATAATAAAGCATATACAGGTATCTGCTTCCTAGTAGATATGACTGACGTACAGATTAACATAACACCGTTAACCACTACCCTATTGTACACTGTAGTAACTGGTGCAGGACTGGAGGAAATGCCACATACAAAATTTAACAATAATATTGGCCAAAGATGCCTAAAATGTCACGTTTTATAAAACTAGTAAGGTATGTATAACCAAGTACATGAAAAGTATAAAAATAGCATCGGTGCATCTGTGGGAAGGTGCATCCCGGCACATGGGGTGGGGCAGACACCAAGGAGATCTCATCACGCCCAACGCGCCTATGTCACCATGTGTGGTCTCAACCCATCTTCCGTGAGGTCATACCTGAGAGCACAGGGAGATGATCATGGACATGCGGTCAGCTGGGAAAAGCACTACTGAATAAACACACAGGGCTCCTTCCCTGTTCACTGCTTTGTCGTCTGTAATAGGGGCACTCACCACTGGGTCCAGCCTTTGGCGAGTTCCTCAGATGCCAGACTAACCAGCACCTGTGGGTTAAAATGCGTTTGTGAACATGGGTTGAAGGAATTCCTTGTAGGCCTTTTACCACTTCCTCCAGTTTCCAATCTTCTGTCTTAACCTAGCAGTATGGAACTGAACTGCCCTTTCCTGAGTCTCTCACTTTCCAATCTTTTCTACCATAGGATACACCCGCAAACTACATGGCTGAGGCTGATCAGGACCTTCCTGTATCCAGTAGTCTTAAAATTAAGTGGTTATGAAGTATCAGTGGGGATAATTTATAGGGACATTGGCTCATGTGCCATTAATGCTAGTGTAGTTGATGTAGATTATCTATAATGGCATCAATAATTCAAAATTTCCTTTTAACCTCTATGTACATGATTAAATAATATATAACCTTATGCAAGAATTAAATGTGACTACAGACAAAGATGAGAAGAAATTCAGAGAAATAAAGGCAATGATTTGTTAGGAAAAAACTAACAGTTAGTGAGTTGAAGAGGTGGAATTGTAAAATACCATCCCTTTGGGTATTCCTTCCATGTGATACTTGAAAAATAATTTTTATTTAAAAAGTAACCTGTTCACATCTAAGTTCACAGTATTAGTATGACTAATATGCCAATAATATGAATATATAAAAATAATGCAAATCACTTAAGGTATCTTCAAAGTGTACTGATGTCTTAGTTAATACTGTCTTTCTTGCCCCACTATTTTATTAATAAGCATTAATCACAGCATTAGTTCACCCCTTTCTACTCATACAAGTGTGGTCTACAAAAATGCACTCTGGGTTAAACACTGAGTTTTTACCAAGTGAGGGGACGCACCGAGGGTTTCTTCACACTTACTTTGCCAAGAAGTCCTTTGTCTTTGGACAGGAAGCCACCACTGTTCTTCACGGCCACATCCAGAGTCCTCCTCTGCACTTCTGGCAATGAAACGCTAAAATCAAAGCTGAGAGAGAAAGACAACCTTTCTTAAATGTCTCCGTCATCTTGCTGTATTTAATTGTAACTGAAAAATGATGTTTCTGCTTATGAGACCACTCTAGACATTACATTTGTTATTACTAAAATTGAGTGCTCCTGCCGATGTTTGATGTTTGGCTCTGGCATTTCATGAAGATGCAAAAACAAATTATCTTCCATTACATTCCAAACATAAGAGAAGACTCTGGCATCCTAAACACGGGAAAGATACTGCTGCTGTGGCTCCCTTGCATATGAAGGGGTTCTTTGAACATATATGCCTGACTCTTCATGGCAGTTAAAATGTGGGACCATGGATGCTACGTGTGTCACAATGGGAAAGTCCAGCCCAGTTCGCTCACCCAGGCCTAACCAATAAAAGAGAGGAACTCCAAAGCCTGGGTCAGTGAACTAAAAAAGTACTATGTGATCTGGCTTCAGGAAGGGAGAGGCTCTGCAACATCCTCTTTAATGTCTGAAGTCAGATGCCACCACCTGACATGCCTCCAAGGAAGCAGGCCCTGGAAGGCGGCTGGTGAGTGGCTAGCATGCGGCCAGGCCTCCAGAAAACCACGGGCCTCCAGGCCTCTGGTTTTCTGGAGGCCTGTGGCCTCGCAGGACACTGCTAGGATGTGGCCAGCTTTCCCGTGGAGCTATAGCAGTTAGAGACCCAAATCTGCATGTAGGGTCTCCAAACTCTTAAATGCTGCAGCTCAGTAAGAACACTGACAGGTGAAAGGGCCCACAGCAGGATTTGGTGGTGCATGCCCATTAGTAAAAGCAGGATAGTATCTTTAAAGATGAAATGTAAACCGAATTAGTAGATATCAACAACTTTCAACTTTATTATTTGTCAAGATGCTGGTATTCTAGCTGCAGAGAACCATAAAGTAAGACACCAAATATGCATAGTTGGAGTGACTGAATGTAGGCTGAGGCCCCTCCTCATTTCACTACATCAGGCTGACTGCAGAAGCAGGCGTGAGCCTCTATTAAGCCAGACTGCCAAAGAGCTTTGCAAAAAAGTGGAACAATAGTGCTACTCTATTCATTAATTTTAAAAACTGTTTTTGGAAACTAGCTGTTTTCATAAAAATGCTATATTTTAAGATGTTATTTATTGTCATTTTAAAAATACATGTACCTTAATATTCTCAGTTTTGATTTATAACTCAGTAAATATCAACAGACATAACCCCCAAAATGAGAGTTCTTTAGGGTCATCAAACCTTTTCTCTTTATTTACTCATTAGTCTCCCTGTCAGTGTTTACAACTTGTCTGCATTATATGTAGCACGTCCACATGAAGTTCAGGATACTTATTTCACCAAGTTTACGTCTGCCAATCTGGAGGAGTTTTTTTCACTTTACTACTCAGCAACGTGTTGGCTTAAATGCTTTAGTCACTTGAAGGTTCTGATCAGGCCTTTCTACTTTAATTCAACAGTCTGCCCCAGCTGAGTTAAGTCCATACCTCTGATCAAACACAGGGTTCAGTGTTTTCTTTGACACATGTGTTTTTCTCCTTCCTGACCTCCTCTTGTCTGGTAACAAATACATGCGGACATAGGGGTCAGAGCCATCTTCCGAGAAGGCAATGAGATTTCTTGTAACACAAATCAGAGAACAGCAGATGTTAGAATCTAGGAAAATGACAATTAGCATCACATTCAAATTTACTATAGCAGGTCCCTGAGTAACATCATTTTGTTATAATGTTGATGAGAAAAAAACCACTTCCTGGCGAAGCCCGTCTGTGTGAAGCCTGCAATTCTCCCCACGTCCTATGGGTTTTCTCTGGGGAATCTGGCTTCCTCCCACACCCTGAAGATGTGCATGAGGTGAACGGCGTGTCTACACTGCCCCAGTTTGAGTGTGGGTGAGGTGGCCCTGTGATGGGAGGATGTCCTGTCCAGGGTGGGTCCCACCTTGCTCTGAGCTGCAGGGAGAGGCTCTGGAAGAGACCCTAAATTGGGTTGAAAAATAATAATCTCACTTGTTTTTGAGTCTTTACTTAGAAGCTTGGTAATATTTTTGAGACCAGAAATAGGCCCTAGGAACTTAACTCTTGTTTATATCAATTATATGCAACAACTTGTAAATATTCACTTACTGATGGACCTGAGTATCTCTCTGGGGGACTGTTCAGCTAGAGCCCGTCTTCCGCTCCTGCATCTCCAGTCAGGAGCTCAGGAGCAGGAACATACAAGGTGCTCAATACGTATGTATTGAACTGCACTCTACATTTATAGTCATATTTCTAAATGCCCCTGATTTTACTTTTCTATATTCCCAATTGCTTTTTATAAGATCCAAGTATTTATGTAAACATATTTATATCACAACTACTATGGAGAGCGACAAGTCACATAAAAGAGAAATAGTCAGATCCATACCATCATCATTGATCAAATACCAATGAAAGTAACACCGTCATCCATGTTAACTTATTATGTTATCAGTACACTGCACAAGTTAAAACAAACCACTCCTGATGTGGGAAAAGGTGAAAACCTGTACCCCTGAGTGCCAATGTCAGCTGGTACACTTTCCTGAAAGACTATGGCAATACACACCGTGATACCGTAACCTTTTCTGGATCCTCTGAGTTAATATAAATTCACTCCTGGAAATTTAATCCCCAAAGATACTTCAATAAACAAAAAAATGTTTATTGTCATGTTACATGTAACACAGACCATCTAAATATGCAACAATAGGGAATGTTACATAAACTACTCTTATGGGAGTGCTGCAAAGCAACCAAATGGACAGGAACACAAAATCCTTACAAAACAATGCTAAGAACAGGAAAGGAACAAAAAACTGAGTACCAGCATGATGGCGCATCTAATTGCTTTGCTCTTTAAGAAAGAAACTAAGTGACATGTGTGGGGAAGTAGAAGCCAAGTGTGTGCTGCCCCAGTAGACATGCTCACCTGCAAGAGTGCACGACCACCACCAGCTTGTTTCTCTGCGAGCTGTGCCGGACCGTCAGCTGGATCTGCCCCAGTGGGGACTGTCCCAGTGTCGTCCCACTGAAGAAGCAAAGCAGAAAGTCACAGCTCTCTTCAGACCCGATGGAGGTCTTGAGTCACTGCTACAACCACACAGGAAGGTCATGTTCACTCACGGAGATGAGAGGAATCACACTACCCACGAACTTGAACACAACGGAAATCTCGGAGTATAATTCAGTCAGTACAATTCATATTCTAGCTAGGGTTCAATGTAACTCAATCAAAACTGACAGCTTTTTTATTTAGGGCCCAAAGAAAAAGGAGACACGGGGTCTCCTAATTGCAGACATCACTTCTGTGGTGTTCGGGCCATAACCGCCCACACACGCATCCTTTCTCAAAACCCCACTTGACAGGCATCTGATGAGACCGCAGCAGCTGCTGCAATTTCTCTCGAGCTTGGAGCACAGACTCCAAGACAATCAACGACTGCTTGGCTGTGTCCCCCAAGACCATCCCAGCGGTTCCCCAAAGTTAGCTCCTAAGAAAAAGCGGTTTCTTATTTAAAATTCCATTTCCTTCTGGAACAAGAGAGGAGGGACTGGTTTCTCTTTTCTAAACTAGTGGACGTGAGAAAGTGTGAGGAGACAAGTGCATTCAGTGTGGTCATGGGAGGGCTCCAGCACCGAACCGCCATCCACGTACCAGAGCACAGGCCGTGCCTCGGCCCTACGTCTACTACTCACACACTCTGACAGTACGAACAGGAGGAAGCATCTCAAAGGCAACTTCGTGCCTTCCACTGAGAGGAAAAGGGAACATCTGAAGCTTATGACACCTGCACACTGTTTTCACCTCCTTATCAAAGAACCCTACACAGTTGCAAGTCACAGGCTTAAGTCACCAGCACAAACACCCAAAGACGGACCAAGAGCGCCGGGGGCCACAGTGGGTGCTGACCAAGCACGAAGGAAGGGGCCCTCGTCCTGCACAGCAGACACCAGTCACCACGTTCAGATGCAGCAGGCCAGCTCTGGACTGAGGACAGGCACACAACGCTTCACCCCGTTGCATTCTAATCCTCAACTGAGCCAAAGACTGGGCCCTAGAGAGCAGCAGGATGTGCTCTGAAAGCGACTCCATGGGGGCAAGGGTGCCGCCCCCTGGGCGCTCGGCTCCGTGGGACCAAGGCTGACCCGCCAGGCGTGCTGGCAGCATCTGCTTACTTCTCCAGCTGCCGCAGCCTCTGCCGGAGCTCCTGGGTGGCGATGGGCAGGGATATGTCTGAGGCAATGCTGGGGGTGGGCTCCTTGACGAACATGTGGCTGGGGGAGCAGGTGGCGCCCACCTGCAGGCTGGAGGAGCTTCTGCCCACATCTCGTGGCCCCTGAGGGCTGGCCTCCGCAGGCTGAGCTCGCTCCTCTGGGCCAGGCTTATCGCTGCCCCTGAAGACGGGCGTGGATGGGGCTGTGCTGCTGTCGCCAGTGACCTGCGACGTGGTTGCCTGAGATCTGGCAGATATTTTCCTCCCTTCTTTGGAAACAGAGGGTCGCTTCACTTGAGCTGAGTGTTGGTGGTCTGGAGACCATTCTCGCTTTTCCAGGTGGAGTACCTAGAGGTGGAAATAAACCCAACATTACAATCAGTGTCACCGGTAATAGCCTGATACATGAACAACTTCAGATATATTTATTTGCAAATGTTCCCTTAAACTTGGCACTAAACCTTAAAAACCATCTAGCCTATTTGTTCACCACTTCTATTATTCAAGTAATATCAGAGAAAGTTTTTAAAAAGTAAAGTTTAAGTAATTAAAGTATCACTTCTATGATGTAAACATCATTTCTGTGTATTTTCATCCTCTTCCATTTGCATGCATTTCTGCACAGTTGTGGGTGATGTTATTGCTGGAAGAGATTGAGTTGCATGTCCTACACAGGTGCTCTAATCCCTCACCTACACGGGTGGCCTAGTCCCTCATCTACCCAGGTAGACAAGTCCACATCCTATGCAGGGGGTCTAATCACTCATCTACACCTTATCCTATACCAGGTGTCTCTACCATTAATTCCAGGGAAAGATAAGAGTCAAGAACACCTCTACCCAGTGAGGTTGCCCCAAATACCCAGCCTCGATGTGGGAGCAGCCTTTGTGCCCTCCTCAGCCTGTGAGAGCACATGGATCTGTTCACTTTGCTAGTTGTTAATATTTACTTTTAATATATACAATATTCCACTGAGCAGAGTCTGTACTCTGTACACTCCTTATTCTGGGGTTATTGTGATGATGTGGAGTTTACAAACTAAAGCTGCAGCAAACATCTTCAATTTTCATGGCCTCCCCATAGCAGCATTTTAACAAAAAGTCAGATTTCCAGAGGAAGAGTCTCTGGTCCACGGGGCTCTGTGCCTTCCTGGCAGGGCTGTGTACACCAGGGACCCGGCCAGGTGCAGGGAGACCACTTCCCCTGCACCCGCCTCACACTGTTTACCTTAATTTTTTTTTAAAATTTGGTTCTTCATTTTATTATTTTTTTAAATTCATTTTTATTGGTAGACTTTTTGAGGTGACATCTGTTAGCAAGAATTACATAGGTTTCAGGCATACAATGCTACAGTGCACTGTCAACTTGTTGTATAATAATTTCACCACCCAGTGTGACTTCTCTTTCCATCACCCTATATATATCTAGCTTCTCCTCCCTCCTCTCCCACCCCCTCCCCTTTCTCTCCTTCCTATCCCCCTTGTCCCAAAATAACATTAAACTATTGATTGTGTCCATGGGTTATTTGTTTGTTTGTTCATTTCTTTTTTCTTTGTTGCTTTCAGTTTTATATTCTGCATATGAGTGAAGTCATACAGTTCTTTGTTTTTTCTGTCTGGCTTATTTCACATGATGATCTCCAAGCACGATGATCTCCAGGTCCATCCATGTTGTTGCAAATGGCAGTATTTCATCTTTTCTTACAGCTGAGTAATATTCCCTTGTGTATATGTACCACAGCTTCTTTATCCAGTCATCTGTCGCAGGGACCTTTGGTTGTTTCCATGTTTTGGCCACTGTGAACAGCGCTAAGATGAACATTGGGGTGCATAAGTCTTTGCGGACAAAGGTTTTCAAATTTTTTGGGTAGATTCCCAGAAAGGGGATTGCTGGGTCAAATGGTAGCTCCATTCCCAATTTTCTGAGGAACCTCCACACTGCCTTCCATAGTGGCTGTACCAGTTTGCATTCCCACCAGCAGTGTGCGAGAGTTCCTTTTGCTCCACATCCTCTCCAGCACTTGTCATTCCCTGTCTTGTTGATAACAGCCATTCTCACAGGTGTGAGGTGGCATCTCATTGTGGTTTTGATTTGCATTTCCCTGATAGCTAATAAGGACGAGCATTTTTTCATATGTCTGCTGGCCATTTGTATTTCTTCATGGGAGAAGTGTCTGTTTAGTTCTTCTGCCCACTTTTTAATTGGGTTGTTTGTTTTTTTGTTGTTAAGTCTTATTAGTTCTTTATATATTTTAGATATTAGACCCTTATCTGATACATTATTTGCAAATATTTTCTCCTATTCAGTTGGCTGTCTCTTTGCCTTGTTGATGGTTTCCTTTGCTGTGCAGAAGCTTTTTAGTTTGATATAGACCCATTCATTTATTTTTGCTTTTACTTCCCTTGCCTTTGAGATCAGGTGCATGAAGTCCTCCTTGAGGCCTAGGTCTGTAAGTTTAGTACCTATGTTTTCTTTTATACAGTTTATTGTTTCAGGTCTGATATGAAGGTCTTTAATCCATTTTGAGTTAATTTTTGTATATGGAATGTGTTCACAGCTCAGGTTCATTCTTTTGCATATGTTTTTCCAGTTTTCCCTACTCAAGAGGCTGTCTTTATCCCATTGTATGTTTTTGGCTCCTTTATCGAAAATTATTTGTCCATAAATTTGTGGGTTTATTTCAGGGTTTTCAGTTCTGTTCCATTGGTCTATATTTCTGTTCCTCTGCCAGTACCAAGCTGTTTTGACTATTGATGCTTTGTAATATAAATTGAAGTCAGGGAATGTAATGCCACCAGCCTTATTCTTTTTATGTAGTATTGCTTTGGCAATTCGCGGTCTTTTATGGTTCCATATAACTCTAGTAATTCTTTTATCTATTTCATGAAAGTATGATTGTGAGATTTTAATAGGTATTGCATTAAATCTGTATATTGCTTTGGGCAGAATGGTCATTTTAACAATGTTAAGTCTTCTTATCCATGAACAGGGGATATTTTTCTACCTCTTAAAGTCTGTTGCAATTTCTTTCAGAAGTGTCTTATAGTTTTCCGTGTATAAGTCTGTTGCGTTTTTTTGTTAAGTTAATTCCCAGGTATTTCATTCTTTTTGTTGTGATAGCAAAGGGAATTGACTCCCTCATTTCTTTTTCTGAGGATTCGTTGTTTGTATATAAGAATGCTGTTGATTTTTTGTACATTGATTTTGTATCCTGCGACTTTACTATATTCGTTTATTGTTTCTAATAGTTTCTTGGTGGAATCTTTGGAATTTTTTATATAAAGGATGATGTCATCCGCAAATAGTGACAATTTGACCTCTTCTTTCCCAATTTGGATAACTTTTATTCCTTTCTCTTGCCCAATTGCTGTGGCTAGAACTTCCAGTACTATATTAAATAGCAGTGGTGACAGGGGGCATCCCTGTCTTGTTCCTGATTTTAGGGTAATAGGCTTCAACTTTTCTCCATTCAGTATGATGTTAGCCGAGGGTTTGTCATACATGGCCTTTATTATGTTGAGATACTTTCCTTCTATACCTATTTTATTTAGTGTTTTGATCATAAATGGATATTGTATCTTATCGAAGGCTTTTTCTTCAATTGAAATGACCATATGGTCTTTATCTTTGATTTTGTTTACGTGGTGTATCATATTGATTGATTTTCATATGTTGAACCATCCTTGTGTTCCTGGGATGAATCCCACTTGAGCATGATGTATGATCTTTTTGATGCATTGTTGTATTCTATTTTCTAATATTTTTGTTTAGGATTTTTGCATCTGTGTTCATCAGAGATAAGTGGTCTATAGTTTTCTTTTTTGTGTGTTGTCTTTGCCAGGCTTTGGTATTAGAGTAATGTTGGCCACAGAGAATGAGTTAGGAAGTATTGCTTCCTCTTCAATTTTTTGGAAGAGTCTGAGGAGGATAGGTGTTAATGCTTCTTTGAATGCTTGGTAGAACTCATTGGTGAAACCATCTGGTCCCGGGCTTTGGCCTTTAGGGAGATTATGGATAGTCATTTCAATCTCTTTGCTATTGATTGGTCTATTTAGATTATCCAGTTCTTCTTGGTTCAGTCTAGGTAGGCTATAAGTTTCTAGAAACTTGTCCATTTCTTCTAGGTTGTTAAATTTAGTGGCATAGAATCCTTCATAATATTTTCTTATAATCCTTTGTATTTCTGTGGTATCAGTGGTAATTTCTCCCCTTTCATTTCTAATTTTGGATATTTGTGTCCTTTCCTTTTGTCCTTTGATTAGTCTAGCCAGGGATTTGTCAATTTTGTTGACTTTCTCAAAGAACCAGCTGTTCATAATATTAATTTTTTCTATTGTCCTTCTGTTCTCTAATTGGTTGAGCTCTGCTTTAATTTTTATTATTTCTTTCCTTCTGCTGACTTTGGGGTTTGTCTGCTCTTCTTTTTCTCGTTGTTTAAGATGGGATGCTAACATGTTTGCTTGTGATTTTTCTTGTTTCTTAAGATAGGCCTGTAGTGATATAAAATTTCCCACAGCTTTTGCTGTGTCCCAATAATTCTGATATGTTGTATCTTCATTGTCATTAGTTTCTATATATTTTAAAATCTCATCTTTTATTTGTTTTTTTATCCACTCCTTTTTAAATAAGCTATTGTTTAATCTCCATGTATATGTGGTTTTTCCTGTTTTCCTTTTACAGTTGATCTCCAATTTCAAAGTTTTGTGGTCTGAGAATACACTTGGTATGATTTCGATCTTCTAGAATTTGCTGAGGCTACTTTTGTGTCCCAGCATGTGGTCTATCCTTGAGAATGTTCCATGTACACTAGAAAAGAAGGTATAGTCTCTTTTTGCTGGATGAAGTGTCCTGTAAATGTCAATTATGTCCAATTGTTGTAATGTGTCATTTAGAGCTGATATTTCCTTATTTATTTTCTGTTTGGATGATCTGTCCATGGCTGTTAGCGGGGGGCGTTTAAGTCTCCCACAATGATTGTGTATTCATCAGTTCCTCCTTTCAAATCTGTTAGTAGTTTCTTTGTATATTTTGGTGCATCCTGGTTGGGAGAATATACATTAATTAGTGTGAACTCTTCTCTCTGTTGCATTGTCCCTTTTATCATTATGTAATGTCCATCTTTGTCTTTTACTATCTTTTTTAACCTGCAGTTTATTTCATTAGATTATCAGTATGGCAACTCCTGCTTTTCTCTGGTTACCATTTGCTTGGAGTATTGTTTCCCATCCTTTCACTCTGGGTCTGTGTTTGTCCTTATGGCTGAGGTGTGTTTCTTGGAGACAGCATATGAATGGGTTCTGTTTTTTAATCCAGTCTGCTACTCTATGTCTTTTTATTGGTGAGTTTAGTCCATTAACATTTAGAGTGATGATCAATATGTGAGGATTTCCTGTGGCCATTACTTATTTCTTTCTTTGTTTTTATTTTTGTTTCTTTCTTGTTGCCCCAACTTTGTTCCATTTTTCCTGATGTTTTGTTTCAGGTTGAAGAGCCTCCTTCAGTATTTCTTGGAGTGCTGGCCTTGTGCTGGCAAATTCCCTCAGCTTCTGTATGTCTGAAAAGGTCTTTATTCCACCTTCATATCTAAAAGATAATTTTGCTGGATAATTTATTCTTGGCTGGAAGTTCCTCTCTTTTAAATTTCTGAATATTGAATTCCACGTCCTCCTGGCTTGCAGAGTTTCTGCTGAGAAATCTGATGCCAGCCTGATGGGTTTTCCTCTAAAGGTTAGCTCTTTTTTCCCTGGCTGCCTTGAGAATTGTCTCTCTGTCTTTAGTTTAGTACCATGTGTCTCGGAGAAGATCTGTTAGGGTCCAGGTATCTAGGGGACCTGTTTTCTTCTTGAATTTGGGTTTCCAGATCTTTCCATAGGTTTGGAAAGTTCTCATCTACTATTTGTTTGAGTATGCTCTCTGTAGACTGCTCTGCCCCTTCTTCTAAACCTATTATCTTGGTGTTGTTTTGCCTCATGGAGTTAGATAGTTCTTGAAGAGTTCTTTCAATCGTTTTGGTTCTATATTCCCTTTCTTCCTCTTTCTTAGCTGTTTCCATGTTCTGATCTTCGATATCACTAATTCTTTCCTCCATCTGGTTGGCCCTGTTTCCTATGGCAGTTATTTCATTTCTCACTTCTTTTATTGTAGTATTTATTTCTTGCATTTCTATCTCGATCTTCCTTATGTTCTGAATTTCTTTGCTAAATTGTTCTTTTTGTTTACGGAGTTCCTTTTTTATGTCATTCATCTCCTTTTTTATGTTGTTCATCTCAGCCATGGTGCTCTGCCAATATGATTTCATTTCTCTCAGAACCTTTAGAATGGCTACTTTAAATTCTCTGTCACTTAGTTCAGATATTTCCAGGTCTAGGAAGCTACCTTCTGGATAAATTTCATGTTCTTTCTGAGGAGTTTTAGTTTTTAAGGAATTCATCCTGTCTGCTGGGTTCTTTCTCTTTGACATGAGGGCTTTGTGTTCAGTGTCCAGGTTATTACTTTTGTGGTGTCTTGCTGTAGGGTAGACACTAGATGGCACTGGGGGGGTCAAGTTTTGGGAGAGAGGGGGGTTGTTTATTTCTTGTTTCTGATCTCGTACTGAGTTTGGAGGCTATGCGCATATATCCCGGGGAGAGGCCAACAAAAGGCACTCGGAGGGCAGCTCTGCCTTTGCCCTTTGCTAGGGAAGCTGGGTCGAGGCTTGTTTCTGCTGGGTCGAGGCTTGTTTCTGCTGGGTCAGGTTAATGCTGTTGAATCTGCTTTTCTTCCCAGCCCTGATTCAGCATCTGGCCGTCTACGGGCCCACACTGCTTTCAGAACCCTGGGGTGCACGAGGAAGTGCACGCTCCATTAAGTCCAAAGCTGTGGGCCTGACCTGAGACAGCCAGGTCGCCTGTGCAGCGGGCCGGGAACAGGAACTGCATCCCTGTATAGGTCCCCAGGGGGCCTAGAGCTGGGGTGTTGTCTCTGCAGTTCAGAGTCCTCGCTCAGCCCTTCTACCAAAAGTTCCAGAGGCTGGCTCCCAAACTCTGTCCCCAGCACGAGGCTCTAAAGCCCAGCTCCCCTGCAGTCTCTCCCCTCCGATGCACTGAGCTGCTCCGGATAGTCAGCAGCGATCATGTCCTGTTGCAGTCCGTCTCTGCTTCCTTCCCTCTCTCCTGCTCCCCTCTTTCTCTCCAACCTTCAGGTGTTTACTTGCAATTCGTGGATTTCTCAGCTGCCTTTTTGTCACTCAAGGTGCTCCTGCTTGGCTCCTGGGCGGCCGTTCAATTGTGTTTTCTGGGAGAGGCTTTAGGACCTCCTCTCCAGTCGCCATCTTGCCCTCTCTCTGGTTCTTCATTTTAGTTTGCATTTTTTTAAATTAGTGAATTTGTTTTCCAGTTTTATTTTCAACATTTCCTTAGCTACTTACAAATGAATTATTGTCTATTTTGGATAAAAAAATTTTTCTGTGATTTCTACAATTTTGTGACCTTTAAAAATGTAACCTTTAGCAGAAATTTTGTTCATCCAGGTAGTTATCCTTTCTGGGCCAAAGGATAAAAACTGATTGGCTGGATCCCTGTGAAACCATAAGGAATACCCTGGGCCTGTTCAAACAATCCGCAAACACTGGTTCCGTTGAACATCTGAGTCTAAGCCTCAGTCAGCCCCCGCTGTGCTCCCACAACACGCAGGACTACCCAGGCTTCCAGAACAGGCACCTTCCTGTCAGCCCTGGCATTGCGCTGCCACCGTGATCGCCACCCACCCTTGTCCTGTGCTGTCACCATGTCCCTGCCCGCCCTCTGGGGCAGTACCCGCACACATTACTACCGCAGCGCTTCCTGTGGGAGACTACCGTACCCGGAGGGCAATCTTCATCTTCAGAGTGCTATTTGGGCCTGAGTTGCTGAGCTGGAACCGCTGGTTGATGGTCATGTCGTCGCTGGTGAGCAGCTGACTGAGGGGGATCTTCAGATTCCCCAGGGAACACTGATGTTGCTCATCTTTGACCTGTGAAACACATGGCAGAACACACTGAGTTCCAAAGAAAAAGACAGAAAATATAGACAGGTCCAAAATCCAATCTTTAAAAAAGCATACTTCAGCCATCTTCCTCTAAGTAATATTTCCATAAATGCTTAATGCAGTAGGAAATCTCCTTAGGAAGACATGAAACATTGTAACAAGTGATGCTCCAATGTATCCACGCCACGTTATCTGTCCCTTCCGTGTGACACAATTAGGAGCAAAAAAAAGAACATCATGGTTTTATTAATCCATTACCAGAACCCTGAGTTAAGGAGGCAGCAGTATCCACAAACCTAAAGATGAGAAAAAAAATGTCTTATACCCTGTGAAAATGGTGACAATATATATTCGTAGCAATGTGTCAAGTTTCTACTGGTGACACTTGTTAATGGAGAAAAAAAAACATTTCTAAGTGTCTTTGAAGCCTTCCCTGTTCAAAATCTCCATGGTTGTTTAAAAAATTTACAATATCTGCTTTAAATGCATGGCAATTTCTGGTAACCTCCAGCATTACCTCTGTAACAGGAATTATTCCTGTTAGATTGCTGTAATACTAAATTGTTTAATGAAATAGAGTAACAACTTTGGCAGTTTCATGAGCTATACAAAATGACCAAAGAAGTTAATTACACATGAAAACCTAAAAGCCTAATTGCTCATTTCTTTTTAAACTGTAATCCAAAAGGATTTTAAAAAGAAATAACTGTGACAATGTTTACTAAACTTTGAAAGTTACATTTTTAATTCAAGATCCAGTAACTACCAGTTATTTTAAGAATAGTGCAACTTATGAAGGAAACGTTTGATAAACAAGCTAGACAGATACATAGTGTATAAAATGGAACGTATATACAATATGTACAATGGAACAGGCTGGCATGCCTGACAGTGACCCAGGGCTCTGCTGAGGAGACATGAGGCCTCCAGGGCAGGACATCCCTTCTCGGGCCTCAGGATCTCAGTCAGAGGTGCACAAGCGACACAAGATGGAGTGCTAGAAAGTAAGCAAGGCAAAAAAGAAATATAGGAATTGGAATTGTTTAGACTGGCAAGTTCAGGGCACTCCACTGTTGGGAGGAATCTCGTAGCACCATCCGCTGAGCTACGCCAATGTGAGAGGAAGACAGAACATACGAGCACTGGAACAGGAGGCATACACCCAAGACGCACTCTCTAACGCCTCCCAGTGTGTAGTTTACACGCAGCATATATTTTAAAACATGCAGAGGACTTCCGCTTCTGTCCATTATGGAGTAATAGGAACAGGAACCCATTTATCATCCCACCTCAGCTTAAAGAGCAGGTAAAATGTATGAGACGGGATTTAGACTGGACACACAGGACCCTGGGCTCAGGAGTATGCTGAGGTTGGAGGGAGTCAAGTGAGGTGAGTCTGACAACTGATATGGTTGCTGCCCAGAGAGTGTACAGGACACAGTGCCAGTACAAGGATCCCAGACCAAGGCCAGCGGTCCCCTGCACTGAGGACACGGGCTGAAGGAAGCAGGGAGCAGGCGGTGCCAGAGAGGAGAGAGCCCCAGAGAGAGGGCTGGAGCCTCTGAGAGCCCCCTGCGCCTTCAGCTGATCAGCACGGTGAGGGAGCGAACCACACGAGGACCTGTGCCCAGGAGAAGCAGGGACAGCTTCAGGGCACAAAGACTGCAGACAATATCCATTCCCAACAGAGGAGAAGTCATATAACATATGGCATCAGACTAGAGCCATACAGTCCCAAGGCTGTCAGGCTGCCTAACAAAGCTTAAGTCAACCCTTGAAGGGCTCACAAAGTATTTCCAAATGACTTACCTCCAAATGAGGACAAAGCTCTAAGATGTTAAAGGAATAAAAAAGCCAGCATTCAACAATGTCAAGTCACAATGGAAAATTACCAGGCACCCAAAGAAGCAGGAATATATGACTCATAATGAGGGTAAAAATCACTCGTAGGAGCAGAGCCAGCAATTACACAGATGACAGCCAGTAACAAGGCACTAACAGCTATCATACACACACTACATGCACACAAGAGGGTAAAGCAAAGACATAGAAGATAAAAAGATTCATACTCAGCTTCTAAAATGTAAAATACAATGTCTGAGATGAAAATACACAGGACAGGACTCACAGCAGAGCAGATACAAAGTGGGGGAATATTAGAGGAAGGAATAGTCAAAATTTTCAAACTCAGTAACAGCAGAATTCTCATCAGAAACAATGCAACATGGAAGAAAGGAGAAGACAAAGACCTGTTAACCAGGCTTCCTCTTAAGATTGGGAGGAAATGGCACCCACTCACATGGAGGCCGGGCTGGGCCAGGCAGCAAGGCAAGGAAAGGAAAGAAGAGACATCCAGGGTGAAAACACAAAAGCAGATGCCTTATTAGCAGAGAACACAATCGCCTGTGCAGAAGACAGTCCTGAAGTATCCACAAAAAAGCTACTGGAACTAATAAGCAAGTTTAGCAGGGTCGTACCATACGATGCTAATATACAAAAACCAACTGCATTTCTAGATACTAGTAACAATCAAAGTTTAAAGTAAAAAAAAAGTTTGCAGTATCAAAAGGTATGAAACACTCGGGTAAGTTTGACAAACATGTTCTCATTATGGAGATGGATCCATAAACTATACTTTAAATATGTATAGTTCTTTGTATGTTGATTATACTTCAACAAATCTATTAAAATGCAAATAAAATACCTCGATTTCAAGGTCCTGGCGCTTGGGATTGTGAATGAAGAAAGTGAAGTGTTCTTCCCACACAGGTTCATTGGTTTTGTAGCGAATCTGAAAGAAATACCCACATTATCAGCTCTATGCATCCATTTATTGTTTGGAAGCTTAGGATGGCTTTAATCAAATTCCAAGACATATATTTACTGAGCAGGTGCTATCATGCATTAATTGTGGAACGTGTTCAAAAGACAGAGCCCAAGCCTTCAGAGTGTGCTGGGGCACGTCTGCGAGGCTCGGCCATCCTCTGCATGTGCCCCGGGGCTGCACTGTGGTGCATTCAGGGGGCTTCTCCACTGACGGTGAGCAACGGCCTGTAACTTCAAGTAATTCCTGAAATGGCTTCTCCCGTGCAGAAAGGAGGACACATGGCAAAGCCCTCAACACTTAAACAGAACTGTAGTTTTGCATTTTAAGCACTACTGGCTATTTTTCATACAAAATACAGAGCATTCAAAGAAAACTTAGAAATTTGTCCCATGTTATCTCGCCATGAATCAAACAAAAGTATATTCCAAATGTTATTTTTTAAGTGACCAGTGTTTGATACCAAATTAAGTAGCTAGTTATCTATAAAATGATTTGAGGGGACAAAATAAAGATATGAAAATCAATGGTTTCGACACCTGCACCATCAACGGACGGACAGTCCCTGTCAGAGTGGAGAAAGTGACAATGGTGTCACAGGAAGCCAGGGCAGCATCTTACCTTGCTCTCCTGGGCTTTGTGACCGACTGACATCTGCACAAGAGGGTTTGGGTTGCTGTTTATTTTCTTTCCTGACTATCCAAAAACAAACATACAAGAAAAGAGACAATAAATAAACAAGCACATCCTGAAATGGGCTGGCTAAAAAGGACATTACTGGCTTCTCTTAGCAGTCATTTCTGTTTATCTCTGATGCTTCAGTGAACCAGCTGCTAAGCACAGCCCAAACCCTTAATTGCATCTACCATGAAAGAAACGAGGAAAACTTCTACTTGCACATAGTTTTTAAATGTTAAGGTCTTTTATTTTTAAAGCAAGCTACTCTGGAAAAAGGAAATCTTCTGAGTATCTTTAATGTTATTCCAGCTCTCAAAACTTATTTTACTATGATAACAAAATAAATGAATGGAAAGAGAAAACATGAGCAAGGACAAATGAAAAAGAGTATATAATTCAGAACAGTCCTCTGGTTGAAATAATACTACAAAATGTCAAAGATATGTTTTTAGGTTTTGTTTTTTTTTTTTTTTTGCTTTTTGGTATGTGGGTAGCTCCCTGACTGGGAATTGAACCCAGGCCGCAGCGCTGACAGCGCCAACGCTGAAGCCTTAAGCCACTACACCATCAGGGAACTCCCTGTTTTTAGGTTTTTAATTTGGTATCTTCTGCCCAAGCATGTAGCTATCATTACTTGCTGACCAGCTGCTAAATAATTTTGATTGGAAGAATCAATGTCAATCTAGAATCATGTAAAATTAAGCAGATATAAATCTAACAAGCATAAATGGTAAGAAGCATACCTTAGCACAGACAGCTGATAGAAGAAAACATAGTACAACACAAATTATGTGAAATATGAGGTTTATTTATAACTTAGCCCCACAGAAGATGCAGTTAAAAATCTGTTAGTGGAAATTAATTAGAAGGTCACAAAAATGTTTTTTTGTTAAACAATTTTAGAGTCAATCCTCAACACTGCAGCAATGATAGAAATAAAAATCAAATTCATATGATTATTGGAATAAAATTATTACTAGCCCAAACCTACTGCAATAATCTATTTTTTGGTTCATCTTTTTGATGTGAATGCATTCTGTAAAATGAAATACTGTTAAAAAAATAATCCAAGGCTATCCACGATTGTGGCAGGAAACACTAGTAATTTTTCCCCTAATCCATTTCCTTATTCTTCCTTTAACATTAGAACCCTGGAGTTTTAGCTGAGCACAAGTCCTCTGTAAATAAAGATCCCCTGCAGTTAGGTGTGGCCAGGCGAGTCTCACCTTTAAAAGCAGGATGTCTCCCCTTTACAGTGCCCCGACTTTTGGCTGAAGGCATGGAGAATGGCAGAACCTCAAGCCAAACTCTGTGACGATGGAGAGAGTAAATTTCTGTCTTAAAGCTAAAGTTCCTTTTAAGACTTTAATTCAGAAGCTGAGTTTATTTCTTACCCGATATACTTATTTCATCTCCAAAAACGTAGCCATTCGTTCCTGGAGACATGCTGTATTTATCAATTTTAAGACATACTTTTGTAAATTTTACATTTCTAACATCTCTGAAAACCATGAAACTTACAATTTCTGACTTTATGTATTTGTTTTTGGGGAGATCGCAGTAGTGAGGTAATAGCCACCTCCTTAACCCATTTATTTTGCTTATATTTTTCTTTTGTGTGTGTATGTGAGTGACATGATAAAAATTTATGTTTAAGTCTAAAAATATTTTCAGTAAGTATAAACACTATCGAACTTTGACTGGCACGATTTCTTTCTTTGTGGTACATAAAATAATGGTATATCATAAAATAGATGATGTTCAGGTTCTATGAAATAAGGTTAAAGAACTAATTTTTTTTTTTTAACCATAATGCCATGTTCAAAATGCATCAGCACAGGTCAGAGATACAAGATATAATGAAAACAGGAGCTTTTAAGTCAGACTGTCCTGAATTTACATTTCAGCTCCTTACCACTTGATTATTGAGAACTATGTATTTCATCCAGTTGAACCTCCGTTTTCATGTCCATAAAATGCACATGACACCGTTTCCAGAAATGAGTTGTGAGGCTTAAATGGCATAATGTAACAACTAAAATCAACATATTGTTCTGGCTGCACTGAGCACTTTATATACACAATCTCACTTAATTTGCTCAACGCACCAGCAAAGAAGATACTACCACTTCTGTTCCGTAGTAACAGAGAGGATTAAATACCGTGCTGCAGGTCAGTCACCCTGATGAGTGGCTGTCCTGCGACTCAGACTCAGATAGTCTGACTTCACAGTCTCCCTCCAGGTGTCACAGAAACAGGGAAGAAAGACTGTTGATAGGATTCCTTCCAGTGTTCCGGTGGCAAGAGTCCTACTGTGAATTACTCCTGAGGAGGAATTCACTGCTGAGCCACACCTCATGTCCACGGAGCAGGGCGGAGGACGGGCTTAGGGATCCCACAGCAAAGCATACTTTGCTGCCCTAACTCACTTCTGAAATGTAACACATCCTTCTCGATGAAAATGCACTAAAAAACATTCCTGATTCCTTTCAGTGGAATTTTTTTTTAAACAATTACATTTAAACCCTCTCCCCCAATATTTGAGTCTAAAGTGTTCAAAGAAATCAAAGAAAAAATAATAAAACAGTAATAAGTCACAGAAAACTTTTAACAATTTAGCCAGAAAATACATGTTCATGGTGTTTTAGGGAGTGGAGCTCAGTTTTCAATATACCTCATTTAATGAAATTTAAAGCTTCTTGAAAGATCTTGACAACCAAACCCAGCAGCACCAAGGCTTCTGAGGTCACCAAATTGAGACGGCCTCACTCAGCATATTGGAAGAGGTGATGTTTAAATGGCAGTCACAGTGCACAAGGCAAACCTGTCAACCATACTCTAAGAATTGGTTAAGATTTTAAATAGAACTTCAAGTTCACTATTTTCACAAATTCAAATCCAATTAAAATACAGATAATTTAGAACCACCTTAGATACTGCTGCCTACAGCCAACAGGACAGACGTCTAATTTATCAAATTGGAACTTTATACAATTTATCTTCAAAGATGACTAAAATTCTTCCAACTACTAAGTCTTGGGTAACAAAAATGAGCTCTCTCCAACTAGACAACTAATTATTAATTAGTATGGGAGGTAATTTGTCAATAAACCCATGAGGGTTACAGCATCATCTCTTTCAATATGTCATAATTAACTTTTCAAAGGGAAAAGTATTAGTTTACCTTTAAAGCTTTCTGAACTGCAGACTTCTTCAAGACATCAGGGTTAAATTCTAATGGGTTACACTTTCAAGTCAGAAGAAAATGAATATACCAAGGGTTAATAAAACATGCAATGAGGAATTTATGTAAGGTTAATGACATGAAAATTTATGAAAACAAACAAAAATCAACGAAAACCACTAACAAGAATTACACACAAAAAAAATAGTAAAAATCATTTGTAAAATTCTTCTTTATGCTCAAGATTTTATCTTGGAATGAACTTTTAATCTATAAATATCAAAATGCATTTCCTTATCCTCTGTGATTACTATTGCTTTATTTTCAACCCCACCCCCATCTTTGGGATCTAAAAAATCCAAGAGTGATACTTTAAGAAAGCATTCTATTTACTATCCTTTGCTTAAATAAACTCCTAAAATATCAGCTATAATTAAACTAAAGTACTAACGAATGGCCAAACTGCTCTCAAGCCAAATTATACCTTAGACAAGAGCAGATGCCTCTTTCCTTCCTTCTGAAATCGACTTTCTTCATTCACAGCTGCAGCAGAGGTGGGGCCTTCTCTGCTCTGTCCCCAGTTCATTCCAAGAATGAAATGCAGAGGCCGATGACCTTGCTTCGAGGTTCTCCTGGCTTTAAGGTTCTATTATTATGGGTTTCATGCCCTACGTTTATTGAATTGGTAACTTCGTTAATTTCTTGCCCTCAAAAGAGTAACACTGAGTTGTTTTGTAAGCACCTTCAAAGACTAGCATGTAAGATTAAAGATTTTATCATTTTAGTTGTAATCAACTTTAAATGACAAATTGAATTATTACTGTCATTTTAAACAGCAGATCTTATAATGAAGAAAGAGGACAATGTGCCTCCCGGCCTTCCATGAGTGTGGCAGGCAGGGCCACATGAAGTCAGGCATCTGGCCACAAGGCCTGGGCGCCAGCCTCTGCCCAGGCTGCGGGTGGAGCAGCCCATGCCGCCCTGGAGTGCTGGACTACCGGGTCCATCTCTGGGGGAGCCCAGAAAGAGAGGCCAGGAACTGCTGCCCCAAAGTGTGAGTGAAGACCAACAAAACCTCTCTGAAGCTCTCTGGATAAACAGGACCTGCACTAAGTACACATGTCACCCTAACATGCATCACGTAAAGCAAAGCGAGGAGAGAGGCCATGGGTGGGGTGAAGAGTGCAGGGGTGAGGGGAGCCGTGTGAGGTCGTGCACAGGTGTGGGTGAGCCAGATAGGTCATCCAGGTGCACTGGGAAGGGACGCAGAGTGAGGCCCTGGGCATTACTGAGCTTTCACCCTGGGGCCACTCACCACCTGTGGGGGCAGGAGTAGCCGCCTGCACTTTGTTACCAGGGAGGCAGCAGCACATCACACAGGGCCACCACATCACACAGCTGGCGCTGGGATGTGCAGACGTTGGCCTACCTCCACCCAGCTCAGACAAGCTCCATCGACAGCATCACAAACTTAATGGAGTGATGGGTTCACTGCACACTAGGTGCAGCAGACGAGGGGTTGGGAATAACAGACTCCGGGTCACATGCTCAGCTCCTTACCAGCTGTGACCGCGGGTCTCTTATCTTAGTTCCTCCTGATCATGAGGGCCTGAGACTAAATCAGCTGCACATGTCGAAACAGTGGAAAGCGCTCAGCAATAAGTCACCACGTAAGCCCAAGGCCCAGAGTGGCCACCGGGAGTCAGAGAGCACTGTTCGTGCTGCTCTGAGGTTCCAGCCCAGGATCTGATCAGAAGGAGGAGAGCTAAGTGCTGAGTCCACAGTGCAAAGAGGACATTTCCAGTTCGGGCCAAATCCTGCTGTGCTCAGAGTCCTCAGATGAACATCCCTGGTGGTAATGCACTTACGGGGTTGAAAATTCAGTGTTCAGAGCAGGCAGAAGGTAGATGACTAATGGGCTGGCAGCGTCTAAAACCTTTCCTAGAAATAGTAAAGGACTCAGGCCTTGAGAAAGCATTGCTCTAACTTCATAGTGAAAACCAAGTTCAAGTTTACTTTATGGGATACTTTGCTGGTGCCAATATTTGCATCACAGGGCTGTGTGTATTATTTTGGTAATGAGGAGGGAAGGTAGTTTTCATAGCCACGCAATGTTGTAGCGAAATATTACAAAGCAGTTATAAAATCCTGACACAAGGTCAGAAGTATTTCCTTTCAGAGCAGCAATTACAGAATGGAAAGAAGTAACCGAGCAAAGCCACTGGCGACAGACGAACCGCTTATGCAGCAGTACACACTGTCATTTATAGCAGCTTACAATACAACTTCGCTGTACGAAGCACCGAAATAGAAAATCATTTCATTACAAAGTGACGGGAAACAGATGCCAATATTCATCACTGCTGCTCTGCACAGGTGCGAGGGCAGGGACAGGGAGGACCCCATGCCGTTGGTGTGATTCTGACTTTGGCTCTTGACTTTGCTCATCTGTGAACTGGGACAAAATACCTAGTCTTCAGGTTTTGCTCTCCATTCCTGCCTTGAAGTAAGAATAAACTGAGAATGCGTGTAGAAAGTAAGGATACACTGAGCATGTATGTGGAAACAAAAATAAGAACTCTTCAAAAATGCAAAGCTCTCCCACTATTAGATGCAAGGGCCAAATGGACTTTCAGAATCCTACCCGTTATTGAATTAAACCAGTAATTAGTCTAGAAATGGTGACTCTCTAGGCTAATGACTAAGCCATCGGCGGCTTCCTCTCATACCAAAGCAAGCGGAAATAAGCCTCTGCTACAAAAGCACCAAGGACAGGCAGGAGTGAAGGCCAGAGCAAGGCCCCCAGGGAGGCAGGCACAGCACGCTCACTATCAGTTCCCGGAGGAGGCTGTGGGCACCCGACTTCCACGCCAGGAAATTCTTTAAGTTCCTAAAGAAGCTGAAGCAGAAGCTCGACCACTTCCTTCTCCCTTAGGAACTCCGGTTAAACAGTGAGGGAGAAGGCAAGCTGTTCAGGGTAGCAGGTGAATTTCTGTGCTCACTGACCATCCCCACAGGGGCACTGCTGAGGCTTTATGGAAAGCCAAGTCCTGACGCTTCTGTATTTGGTCAGGACGAGAAAGTAGATTTAAGGAAGTTTTTTGAAAGCTTGCAAAGAAATAGTTACATCTCACACTGAGATGAACCACAAGAAAATCACCTGAATCATTATGGCTTCATTTTTCCCTCAGAAGAATGACTTCTATTTTTTTGTGGGCCAGTAGCAGCTTAGGAGTCTAAGGCTTCTTCCTGACTCACCAGGTTTGTTCATCTCATCATCAGATGTCATCATCACTGTTAGTTACAGCAGTGTCAGTTTACAAAACACGCACAAAAGAAACACACACACAGTAAATGAAATCATGCAAGAAAATTAAAAAGCATGCCACGCCAGTCCACCATTGAGCAGATGGTATTAGGAGTTCAGTCCACATTCGCACAGTCTCCATTAAAAGAAGAGGAAGAAAACACGGGAGAACTCACAAATAGTGCTCTATAGACTGAGGTAGGATTGTCACAAAACACTAGTCCCGACGCTCGCCTCTCTTTTAAGTAGCCACACCCAAAGTTTCCCTCGTAGATACTCTTAGGAAAGTGGAAATGGGAGGAGAAAGCAAAGAATGGTGGATTGTGGTCAATGAACACACGAGAAGCACTAATAAACAGGAGTGCAAAAGGCAGAGGCAAAGAACCTACAGAAACGCCGAAGAGCTGATCGGCAAACGCTCTTGTTCTAAATGAACACCCAACAGGGCAGGGTTTCGCACAGGTCCTTTGCCTCTCACAGCCAGAGCACACTTCATGCACACAGTGCCCTTTTAACAGAAGCTTAATAAAGTCACCTTGTTTTTTTTTTGCTTACGTGATGTTACTCAAATTGCAATTTAATTTGATAAAACACACAGTTCTGAAGAGAAGCCTAGACCCTTCTTGTCAATTCACCAATATTATGCTCTTTATCCTAAAATATACAACAAATTCACTTCCATCAGTTATTATAGAAGACTTGACATACATCATTGTGGTTAAAAACAAAAAGTTGTTCCATACAAGAAATTCTGTAGAAAGGTTAAATAATAATGAAATAACTTTCCCCAAATTGAAATTATAACAGATAAAGCCACAGACTTCAGATTGGAAGACTGGCCAAAAGGTTACAGGCAATACTTTAAGAGAAAATGAGAACTGAAGAAGTTAAAATCAGTCAAGAAACCTTCACTGACGGAGTACAATTACAGTTGACCCTTGAAAAACAGGTGATGCAGGGGACCTGCTCAGGGGTCCAAACCTGTGTCGCTCAGGGGTCAGCTGTGTTTTCCATTCGGGGTTGGGAATACTCACATGAGGGCGACTTAAGTTGTTCAAGGGTAAACCACATGTATAATTACATACAAAGAGTTCAATTTCATGTTCCCAGTATGAAACAAATAGACCAGTCAGATTTTAATTGTTAAAAACTTTAAGTAAAGCGTACCAACACACAAAGTACATTATTACGCTTCTGAGCAGAGCCCAGGTAACGCACCACTTGAAAACCCTGCAAGGTGCGGAATGAAATGAGGGCGTGTACTTCACGAGCTGAAGGAGACAGCCTGGCCATGGTGAGGGGACACCAGATGCGGTACTGCCAAGGCTGAGCTGCATGCTCTGCTCTCTGTCCACCTCCACGAGAAAGGACACAGGGAGGCATGTACAAACATGCTCGACCCATGACCATTTATTATAATCTTGGGAGAAAAGCACCCAGTATCTGGGAGCACTCATATTTCCTTCAACAAAATTGGCCTCTGAAACAATGAAATAAAGCAAGAATGACTATTGAACAAGGGAATAGGCATTCGAAAAATGATCAGAACACTGACATTTCTAAAGAACATTCCCCTCAACTGTGGGGTTAGAGCGTGGTGGTGGGGGATCACAGCAGGCCTCACATCACCCAAGTATGATCTTCTCCAACATATAGTCCTTACCTATAAAAACTGTTCTTTACAGTCTTTTTCTAAGAGCAAAACAATTCTGATGCAAAAGAGTAGCAGCACACACGCAGGGCTAGAAGCCAGCGGCGTGCAACAGGAGGCGACTGGGGGGGTGGGGGTGGGGGTGGGGCTCGGATGAGCTCCCACTGCGGTCCGCCTGACACCCTGCCGCTGCGGCCGGCAGGGATGAACTCTGCGTCTGTGACCAGAGCGCTTCATTTTATTCCCACGCCGGAGAGAGAACAAAATCTTTAGGCAACTAAATTTTAGTATTAAGTGATTTTCTACAGAATACCTTCTTCCTTAACTGCTAGGGCATTGGATGACTCTCCTGAGTACTGGAGACTTCTTCATGAAACACGTCAGAAGAAAGACAACTGAGCATCCTGAATGATCAGTACGACTGCAAACATAAAGTCCCACTACCCCTCTCCTGCTCACGGGCTGGAGCGAGGAGAAACCAGAGACAGGAATAGGTGACAATAAGTGCACGTGAGCGCCAGGTGAGTCCCACAGGGCTACCTACCGGAAGGTTCCTTGCAGAATCCAAGTACAGGATCAGCAAGGAGGAGGAGAGCCCGTCATTGGCTTGGTCTTTGTCAGCTCTGATGTCTGTGAGCACCTACAAGGAAAGGGGGCAAAGGCTGAGCAGGCGTTTCCACAAGCTCCAGACTCCTGCCACTTGACTGTGCCTCTAATGCTCAAGGGAATCGGAGTGGGAAAGCAAACCACCCACTATGTGCAAGCAGAGAGAATGAAAGCAGCGAGACCGTTTCAATGACAAGACTACAAAACGCTGAATGAAGCACTCAGGTGACCTGCAGCTTTCCAAACCCCTGCACTACCTCACACACACGTTCTGAAGTTCTTGTGAAGCAGGTGTAAATGACCTGTGAACCCTTGAAAATTTTCATTGTCTTTAATCTATCCCTGACATCACAGCAGTGATGTAAAGCACAATTATCCGAGTGGCAAGGTGAGCTAGATACTGACGCCAGCAGGAGCCCGGGACACACACCTTGTCGAGGGCAGAAGCATCCGGCATCAGCGTGAGCCACTCCAGCTTCAAGTGCAGCTTTCCCCTGCAGACCTCGTCCAGGCTGAACCACTGAGGAGAAACGTACAAGTTCAGGAAAGGCCTGAATCGATGCTCCAGTTAAACAGTCCCCACAAATGTCCATGTGGCTCACGAAGCACATCAGCTCCAGACGCCGAACCACCACATCCACCGCAGCTGGCTCTGCACTCCCCGAACAAGCTCACAGTCCATGGTGCTGGACTCTGCTCAGCAATGCCTGCCTCCCGAGACCATTCTCAATGCTTCCAAGTATCAACCCACTGAATCTGAGCAAAGCCTCATGAGGCAGATGCTGTCTATCCTGAATTTACACGCAAGAATTCAAATGTCTCCCAGTACTGTCAGGCATCTATTTACAGACTTGAACAGAATTTGTGAGCCAAGAGATAACATGACATCAAGCCCAAATAATAATGAATTTCACTATCAAACAAGGGAGCATGTTTGTTTTTATTCATCACTGTATACTAATTAACCAAGCAAACACAGCTGTTTGAGCTTAAAAACCACAAAGTGATTAATCAAAGATGGTCCCCACTCGGTGTTAAGCAGACTGCTGTGAGTGCAGGGTGTTGTGTGCCCCGCCTAACAGCATGACTCAGGACCTGTGCACACAGGTACACAGGTATTTGTCCACTGGATGCACATGCATGCAGAGGAAAATGTGTTGCTCTCAAGGCAGGAGATCGCAGTGCTGATACAGTTAATTATGCTCAACCAACCCAAATCTACCCATTTTTTAGAAGCTACCACCAACTTTCCCTTTTTTCGTTCATTTTTATTCTGATACAATGTCCTGCCTGAAGAAGCATTTGCTTGCTGTCTTTTCCCACTGCATTTATAGATGTCTTTCACGCGACAATTTCCCATCAACTGCGTGATGCCATCTCTGCCATTAACCCTGTCTTAGCAGCCATTGTTAGGGAGCTTCTCAAAGGACTCTGCCCGACTCCCCAAGGACAGCACATGTCTACTGGAAATAATGTCGGCTTGCACTGGTGTCTTTATGATAACGTCTAGCATTCGGTAGGTACTCAATACATACTATATGACTTGGCTCTTAAACCTACTTCTTTTCACTTTGCTCTTACTAAAAGGCTCAAGTTCTCAGTATCTGTGAGGCAGATGGCTTCAGAACATCCTGTGGGTGGGCGGCAGCAGGTACTCAGTCAACATCATTAAATGCAACAACACTAAAAGGAAACTTACTTCATCTAAAAGGCGCTCCTTTTCCACTTCAGTCAGATCAATCATAAGACTGCAGAAATAACAACACAACATGAGAACACAGACTGAAATAACCCTGAGCATTTGCCTGTGAAAAGGTGCTCCAAAAATGTAACAAAATGCTATACAGTGTATCAAGAAACAGACTTCCTCTAAAACCTTCCTTAAGCTTACAGCCAAGAGTGCGGAGAGGTAAGGACAAGAGCAGGGTTAAATTTCTGGGAGGTCAGAGCATTCAGTCTGGCAAAACTGACGTCAGAGCTGTGAAAAGTCTGGTCTTCCCCACAACGTGTCGTAGTAATTACACTGTGCCAAAAATGTTCAAGAAAATCAGCCCTCTTGTGTGACACCCTCCCTGCAGGTCACTTACTCGAACCCAAGTCAGGCCTTCCCCGCCTTCCCCACCTGGCTCTGGACCACCATGTGTCTGGAGCCCCTCAGCACATCTAGACAGCCCATGCCATGCCCACTAAATAACCCTGCTCTGCTGCACAGACTGAAACCAGCACCCAGAAGTCAGAGATGACAGGATGGCTCCACCCGACTCTTCTTGGAGCCAGCCAGCCAGACTGCCCTCCTCTCCGCCCCAAGGTGTGCTGTCTCGGGTGAGGGCCTCACATCTCCTTCCTGGCCTGTTACTACCATCTCCTGGGAGTCTGCCAGGCTCCAGTCTCCAGCTCTGATGATCTAATCTACAGAGAGGTTTTACTCAAATGCAAATTTCATCTCCTCACTGCCCGGCTTCAAATCTTTCAGTTGCTCTTTTCAAATGGTCTCATGAACAAATTCTGAAGTCACAGTGTAACATACAGGCTATTCTTAATGAGGCCAAACCTGTCCAATGCCATCTGTGCCTGTAGCTTTTTTGCCACAAGAAATTCAGTTAAATGTAAAGATTAGGTTCAAGTGTTTATTTATAAAGCTCTTTTTCCCCCAGCTGTACTTGTTGTTCAGTTGAAGTAAACAAATCAATATTTAGTTTTTCAATGTATAGGCACAACGTAAATTACTAACCCCCCCAAAACCCCCAACAAACTGAAAAAGGTTAAAAAACCCATTTCTATAGTCTAGAGCGAAAAATGGGACCATCACAACTAAGAAAGTGATCTTTAAATCTTGTTTAATTTTAATCAATTTTCTTTAAATAGCTACATGTGGCTGGTGATTGCTATGGTGGACACAGATCTAGAAGCTTTACTTCTCTTAAATGTGCAACTTACTAGGAATAAAACATGTTTTAAGAAGTCTAAGGTGAAACAAATGTCTGAGTCCTTTAAAACTATATGTAAGCACATTAAACCTATTTTTGTAGTTTTATTATAGTTTTAAGAGGTTATTAAGATGCAAGTATGACCCTACGCTCTGCTCACAGTCGTGAAGGACTTACCTTCCTAGGAAGTCATCCTTGTCTGGGTCTTCATCAAAGAGCTCGATCTCTAATTCCTGCCCGGGATGTTCATAGACCAAGGCCTGCAAAATTCATGGTTGGTGGTTATTTTACATTTTTGCTAACACGGTCTACTGAGTGTGTCGATTATAGTAAATATCACCAATGTATTTTCCTCTAGCAGTTAAGTCCTCCTAAAGCACTTACCATATTTTCCCATGTATAAGATGAAACTTTTGTCTAAAATTGTTAGACCAAAAATTGGGGTTTATCTTATACACAGGAGTAACTGGTTGAGAGGGTTTCTCGATGCTGGGTTAGAAAAGTAAGGACTGTCTTATACACGAAAAAATACAGTGCATTGTCTCACTGTCAAACCACATACATTTCTCATTTGGAAATACATGCCCACATAGTAACAGGCAATGTTGTGTGTGTTGCCAGTGGGGTCACATCTCCAGGACCCCAGAACGGGGCAGCACCACAGCCCAGTGCAGGCTCCGCCCACAGGCACGCTGGGCTAACCAACCACAAGCACCACTCCAAGATCAGGGAATCAGACAGACAGGACTGGAAGAATGAGAGGCTGGCGGAGCTGAACCGCACTGGTGTGCTGGAGCACAGCTTTGAAAAATGTATCAGTGACTCAACATGTGGCTTCTAGGCAGCAATTCCACTTCGAGGAGCTTTATCTGGGGAAAGAGTGGCATCTTGCACTTGCCTAACACCAGCTAGAATGCTGAGCTGAACATCCGAGATCTCTTTGTGTAAAGAAGTGACAGCTCTAACAATAAAAAAACATTAAAAAAAAAGTGACAGTACCTACGTAGTGAATGGCTATTACAAATCAGGTCCATGTACATCAAATGAAAATTTACAAGTGAGTACATAACCTCATTTTTGCATATGTGTACATGTGTTAGCAACAACATAAAACATTTTTCATGTTAGGAAAACTATTTTGCCAATTGTTATTGTGATAGCTTCATGTAGTTGAGGTTTAAATTTTTATGTGCTGGCCTGACAAGAATGCTGTGAGGGAGGGACAGAAGGTGAGTACTTGTTAAAGGTGGGGAGTTAAAGCGAAGAGAACTGAGCCTGCCACCTACAGCAACCACACTCCTGTGGGAGATGGGGCCAAAGCCAGGCGGCAGACGGGCGGGGCACGCTTACCTCGTACACCTCGTTCCACTTGGGACTAAGGTTCTCTTTGATGACCTTGCTTTGGAAGATCTGGTTGCCAACACGAATAACGCCATAGGGGTCTGACTTGCCCTTGACAAGTCCCTTAAGGTAGGTGTCCTTGCCCTGAAGATCCTGAGCTTCAATGAAGTGTATCCGCAGAACGCCCTGGAAAGCAGGGGAACAAACGCAGCAATGCCTCACCGGCTCCCCAGAGACGCGGATCGGCGCTGGCACATGGGGGACAGGGCCCCCCTCTTGTGCAGCCAGGAAGAAAGGTGAGCATGTGGGACACCAGGTGGCAGTGCTAGGGAAACCAAAGCAGGGGCTGCGCACACGGGAGGGGAGGAGGTGAGGCGCGGAGCGGGCCTTCTCCCGCACAGGTGTGAGGGCACGGGCCAGAGGTCAGGTTACATGGAACCCTGTTCTGCTTCAGCAGGAAGTGACACTCACACTGCAGGGTGTATCAGACCCACCCCTAAGCCCTCGGTGTGCACTGATCACTTCATTCAATTTTTAGAGCAATCCTACAAAATATTGTCAGTAATCTCATTGTGCAGATAGGAAACTGAAAGTTTGAAATACAAACTACTCATAGAGTCTAAACATAGTTTTCTTTTCCTAAACTATTTAATTGATAAAATAAAAAATATTCACTCATATTTCTTTCAAGGCAAACAAAGGTAACAAGGCTACCTTTTGGTAGGGTAGCATTGTCTCCCATAAACCCTTTTAAAAAAACTACTAGGTAATATTCCTGACCCAATCAGTAGAATATACATTTTTATATTCTACTATGTTACTCATTAAATTCTCAGTCTGAGAGAAAATCTGGGTTCCCACTGCTTAGACAAACTGTAATGATTTGTGAGTATAAACAGTACGGGCTTTCTGAGATGGTAAATGAGGTGTCACAGCTGTCCTCATGACTCCAGGTTCCTGGCTGAGGTCTAGATGCACACTAGGCCATTTCCTAAGGAGTGTGGGCAGACTACCTGGTGCACCAAGACCCATGGGAAGGTCGCTGTCAGGAGCAAACAGGAAGTCACATGCAGGAAGTGACAACACCCAGGGACGTGGACCGTCCCCCCATGTCTACATGTACACAGAGGCTGGGACATGCTTACCTTTGGTATTGGAAACCGCAACTGGGCTATTTGGACTTCGCTGACCAGAGGAACAGTGATTCGATTGGGAAGCACCAGATAGTTTGATATTATATCCAAAATGATAGTATCTGATAAACCACTGTTAGGTGGGAGGTAAAAGGAACAAAACGATTATCAGACACATCAACTCTAGTTATCGCCTTTAGCCGTAAACCTACCACAGATCTGACACAATGACACACTTGCAGGACTGGAGTTGTCTACTCTGTAACACAAATCTAAAACCACAGCTCAGTACTTCAGCTGCGATACTGCTACAGTGACTTACATAGGATTTATTCTGCAATCAGAAGGTACTGTTCTGGCTACAGTTTATAATGTCTGAAATAATATTTCATTCATGCCCACATCTTTTATCGCTGATTAATACTGAATAATATACATTTCATTCAATTTCTTTTTGTAACTAAGTATTTCAAACACCCATAAAAGTTCGGAGAATACTGTAACATCCATTTACTCATTCCATGTTTATTATATTAAGTTTCTCTTTTGTTATATATGCATAGCTCCCAAGGAAGTAAAAGAATTTACAGTTTATTCTCACTCCCCACTTTATTTGGGTACTAAACACCAGAATACCATGGCATTTTGCCATGTATAATGCGCACTTTTTTGGGGGGAGGCCCCCCAAACTTGTGAAGGAAAAGTAAGAATGTGTATTATACATGGGTAGTAACTAATTCTGTACCTATATAAATGTTTTTAATTCTTTCATTTATGTGTATGAGTTCAAAGTGTAACTCCAGAAATCAGTAACAGTATCTGATGCAAACTAATACCCTGGAATACGATAATTATTTTTTTATTGTTAAATTTACTTGAGTGACATTAGTTAGCAAAAATTACAAAGATTTCAGATGTAGGTGTTGTACTGTGTGCTCACTACCCAGAGTCAGTTCTTCCATCACCATATACTTGACTCTCCTCCCTCCTCCCCCAACCCCCTCCCTCCTTACCATCGGGTAACCACTAAATTATTATCTGTCCATGAGTTTTTGTTTCTTTGTTGCTTTCAGTTTTATATTCTATACATGAATTATGTTAAAACAAATGCTAAAATTCCTTTATAATATAAAAAACAAATACCTAAAGGTAAACAAATAAAAATTTGAGTTAAAAAATAAAAATGAAAGGTTTTTTCCCCTGAAAGTTTGGGCCAAAAACATGGGTGTGCATCACATACGGGAGCGAACGCATTACATATGGCAAAATACAGTAACTTTGAAATACTATATACCACTGCACAGAGAACTCAGGGATAGGAATAAAATTGTAGAGGCTAAAGAAACAAGTGCACTTTTAATATATTTTTTGCCTATTTCGGCGGTAAATGTGAGAATTAAGTAATATGTATGTGAACATTTTTAAATGCATACATAAGTCAAGTTTCACTGCTTTAGAAGAACACCTTTGGAACTCCTGTTCTAGAAGAACCTCACGCCTCAGATGGTAAAATTATTAATATATGTATGTCAAGTAATTGTACATAACAACATCCACGGGGACAAAGTGAAAGTCGCCATGATTCAGTGGATAAGAATCAAGCACTCACTGCAAGCTAGGTGTCCACGTGCAGTAAGATTTGGACCTTCCCTTCGGGCCTTCAGTCCAATATGAAAAAAACGGAAAACAAAACACAACCCACCCCTACAGGCAAAACTACTTGGCTTGTGAGCAGGTCAATTAATGAGATGTTAACACTCGCAAGAGACTCCGCTGGCTTAGGCGGGCCAACGCTGGACACAAGTTCACTAAACAGAGGCAGGAGGCAGGTGGTCCTGCAAAGTTTTCATATCGAGCGTATTCTTACTTCACACATTTCCCCCGAAACACTGCTTCTGTTTACACTGAAAAATCTGTGGAAACAGAAAGTTCCTCACAGATGACATGAATGTGTTCGATACTCCCTTAGCAGCTCTGGGGGCAGGCCAACTGCTTGGCCGCCTCCCACCTAACACCATGTAGACCCTGGTACCACGAAGCCGGCATCAGTGCCCCAGGAGCCTCTCCTGTCATATGCTCCTAGTATCCTCCTGAGGAGGCAGGGCTGTGGGGACGTCACCATGAACCTGGCCACTTCGCTTATCCTGACTGCACCACGGTCTCATCACACAGAAATGGCTTCCTATTATGTCCAAACATCTGTGTCCTTCTCTTGTCATTTCTATCCAAAGATCTTTGAAAGATAATAGTATGTTTCTGTACCCATTAAACCACAGTACCTAAAAAAGACCTTTATTATTAGTACTATGCCTCAGTTTATTTATTAAAGTCCTAATTTTCCCCTGGGAATGAAACAAAACAAAATTCTGATGGCAATTTCAGAGGTATAAACAAGTACACAGGAACAGAAAAAGCAAATTCATGGATTAGTAAAGTACCCACTAGAGACGTATGTAACTAACCAATAAGTAATGCATTTTACCTTCAAATACAAGAGTAAAACCAAAAGCAGGTTTAGAGGCCACGATCTCAGGACTTCCGGCTTGGTAGTGACAAGCAGTCACCTTCTATCATGTAGACGGCCGTGCTGTGACACAACCAGGACTTCACTGTACTCACAGCAGGGATGTGCCCTGAATGGGTTCATAGCTCACTGCAGACAGTCTTGTGGTTTAGGCTCAGGATTGCCACAGACCAACGGAGGGGCCCCATGAGGAGGTAGCAACAGCAGGCGGCGCTTCCCACCGCTCCCAGGTCCAGGCCTGACGTTCACCCTCTGAGGAGGACTGGCCCAGAAGGGGCTGGTTTTGAAACATACATTCGCTTGTATAGGTTTTTGGGGGAGGGAAATCATAAAAACTTTAAAAATTAATTTGTAGGATACTCAAAAAGGTTGCTACTATTCTGAAACACCAAAACTGAAGAGGTGCTTCATAGTGAACGAAAGTCCAAGGAAGGCTGAGTGACTCAGTCTGAAGTCCTAAAACACTGGCACATTTGGATCCAGGGGTCTCAGATGCGGTTACAGGGACAGAACCCAGCTGCCGACTCGTCACTCAAGTCTCAGACAAGGCACAGCAGAGACTGCCAGGAAAAGCCAGGCCTTAAGGGCTCTGAGCTGTTCCTATGTCTATGACCCTGAGAATGCACATGACACCACCAACAAGCTAACCACACACATGAGTAATACTTACTTTAATCCAGGGATATCGAGAAGATTAGTCAGTCCTGTCCAGTTAATTTCTAAAAGCTGTTTTTAAAAAAAAAGGGCAAAAAATATTAAGTATCTAAATTATTTCCAATTACCAAAGCAAATCACACAGATTTCTTTATAAACGTAACACTGCCCTGCTTCTTATTTTTCACTCCACAGAACATCAAGGCCATTGTCTCTTGCTGATACACAAAGAGCTTCCTTGTTTTTTTGTTTTTTGATGTCATAGTTCTCTCTAGTAAAATCATATAATAATTTATATACCCAACCTCCTATTCATGGACACTTAGAATATTTATAACTTCTCTTTTATTAAGTGAAGACTCAGTGAGTATCTTTTTACATACATATTCTTGCATGTGCATACAAACTAGTATTAAAATAGGTAGAAGTTATAGTCAAACACACATGTTCATTTTCTATGTTGATAGTTTCTATGTTGATACCTTATTACACTGTATCAATTTATATTCCTACCAAAAGTGTATGAAAATGTCCTTTATAACCTCGCCAGTCCATCTGGCAGTTAGAAAATGGTACTTTACCACTCTTTCAATTTGCATTTTCTTGATTTTAGTGGAACTTGTCCCTTCCATCCACTGAACACCAAAGACGAAGGCATGAGGAAGGGGCAGGGTCACTGAAAGAGCTCTAGCTCTAAGACCCAGGATGGGTCAGAACAATGCAGGGCTCCTCTGTCCTCACCCCTGGGACGGGGCAAGACCGTGCAAACCAGTGACAAGCTACTGAACCACAGATCCCAGAAACTCAGACAACACCTGGCAAGATAAAAACCCCCAAAGTGCCCTGGGGACTGAACATGAGGTGTGGACCACATGGACCTGTCTGCCTCCCCACTCTAAGGCTGCCACATGCGCAGGGTTGCAGGATTGGCTTCTGGAAGCCTCAGTCAAACCCTCATACCTCTGTAGTTAAAGCCAGGCTAGGGGCCGGCATCTGACCCAGCTGGGACAGGGAAGGGCAGGACAAAGGGAAGGCAGGAAGACTCACTGCCTCTTGGGAGTGCAGGCTGCCAAGCCTCTGGCACGGGGACGGGAGGACGGGGGGACAGGGGGAAGCTGGCCTCAGCAACAGAGAACAGAGCCAGGGCGGAATGGGCCTGGGCGAGAGGCAGTCATGGCGGCTTTCAAATTCCACATTCTAGTCTGTTCCTTACACTCAGCTGCAGCCCCTGTACAGGTTTCATGAGACACCAACAACATGCTATTTTTATTTTTAAATAAAGCCCCTCCCTTGCTTAAGGTACCTAAGTTGCTGGAGTCCTAGCTAATAGGACTCAGTTTCTTCTTACAATCACTCTAAAAGGAAGAGGCTACTTCCACCTTACAGACGAAGAAACACAATCTGTGGTTCAGACTCGGGAGGCCCGTCCTCTGCTAGCTGAGAGCAACCCCTCAAGGATACACACACTCAGAGCAAGCCCCAACCACCTCCTGGAGAAGTTCTAGAAAGGGCCTCCTACACACACTATAGTCTAATCAGCTCCCTGGGGTCTAAAAGACCTGAGGGTTCTGAAAACACGCCTGTGAGTGTGGGGTGTCTGCCAAGTTAGCATGAGTGAGTGGCCACCAACTCCACGGACATGCCTGAAGATAGACACTGGCTTATTCTGGCTCCTTCCAGAACTTCACTCGTGTGCTTACCAATAATTGACTTCCTGTGTCAGTACTGCACCAGAATGCTAAACCAACACACAGGAAAATATTTAATTTCTTAAAAATCTGAGGACTTGTCTGTGCCAGGCATCGTATTAAGTGTTTTATAGCCACTGACATTTAATATTGTGAGGCAGGTATTACTGCAATCCCCACGTTACAGATGGGAACACTGAGGCTTAGAGAAATTAAGTTGTTCAAAGCGCACAGTGAGAAAAAAACACCAGGAATGGAAAACCAAGTTGGATGACACCCAAGTCCGTCATTTAACCATCATACTATGCTGCCTTCGACTGTGCTCCTTCATCATTTCAGAGATTTTTTCGTATAGTTCTTTGACACCATGCTTCTAAATCATCTCAACAGTCAAAAAGGAAAAAAACCAAACCTCTATCTCTCTCCAGCTGTATTTTTCATGGGTAAGAAGAATTACTTGGCAGCCAGCAGGGAATTCCGTTGTCATATTTTCCAGTTGAAAGTAACTGAAAAAAAATTCCCTTCTCTCGGAAGCATATGTTTGGCAACTTTACTCTCCATATAAGGCAGTGAACGACTACTCTTTTCCCAGCCTCCTTTCCTGAGCACTGAAACTTGGTTTGGAAGTTAATATGATGATGTTATCTTTAAGGCAAACACACCCATGGAAGAGCCACACTAAGTTTTGAGGAAGATTTAAAGATTTGGATTTTGTTACATTCTAAACTGAAATAAGAAGGGTCTTTCTTTAAATTGTTAAAAATTTCCAGTAAATTAAAAATACTTAGCCATTTACTAAAGATTAGTTTTTCATGTTCATTAAGAAGGAAAGTTTCTTAAACATATTGGCTTTTAAGCAACTTGAATGTAGGGAAAAAATATGGATTTAAACATCTTTTATGAATCTCTTCATTTCTCAAAAATGTTAATAAATTAAAATTTAATATGGAGGTCCTTCAATGGCTTTAGAATTTTACCATATTTTGTGTACAGTAGTCACCTCCCCCCAATCTGAGAGGTATATGCTCCAAGACCCTGTGCAAAACCACAATAGCAATGAGCCCTACATACACTGTTTCTTCTTGTATGTACATACCTATGATAAAGTTTAATTTATAAATTAGGCACAGTGAGAGATTAACAGCAATAACTGATAATCAAATAGAGCAATTATAACAGCAAGAGTTACTTGAGCACAGGTGCTGTGACACTGAGACAGTCCCTCTGATAACCGAGGTGGCTGTGCAGGGAGTGTTCAGCGTGGACACACTGGACAAAGGAGATGAGTCACATCCCAGGTGGGATGGAGCAAGCCAGCAGGAGCTTTCACTGTGCTCCTTGGAACGGCACACAATTTGAAATGTATGAATTGTCTGTTTCTGGAATATTCCATTTTAGTATTTTCAGATCACAGTTGAGCACAGGTAACTGAAACCGTGGAAAGCAAAACCATGGATGAAAGGGGACTACTGTAGTTAAAATACATTCAAAGCCCATTATTTAAGCAATGAACAGCAAAGGAGAATGCAAGTGGTGACAGAAAGTGATGACAGTGAATTCTTCTGTTTTTATACATAAAAAGTACCACTTGTAGTTTGATCTAGATAAAATAACTTAGACAACAACAATCATTTGCACTAAGTTATTTGAATCAAATTTTACAATAAATATTCCCATTTTAAACTATACATGATGTTAATGGCAGCCCCCGAGAGAAGATCTGAAAGAAGATCTTCTGAAGATCATACAAATAGCATACTGTGAAGACATATGTGAGACACAGATCAGATCATCCTAAGAGTTACAAGAAGTGCGCACGCTGCCCACACAGGACTGTCTGGGCGCTATGGACCTGAGAGGAAGCCTGACACTTCTGTCCTGGGAAGGGAGGACACAAAGGGCCCAAGACAGCATTCTGGGAAAAGAAAAAGATGCGGGAGGCGGTGAGGGGTGATGGGGTTGGTACCAGCCCCAGATTAGAATTGATCCCTGTGGTTGGAGCCTAAGATGCTCATGGCACAGTGCCAACAGGTGGGCGAGAGACCCCATCCAGACCACGATGACTGTCTGCAAGTGAGAGAGCCCTGGAAGGTCACTTTGCACCTTGGGAAGATAACCTAGTGGCAATGTCTATCGAGGATAAAGGCAGGACACCAATCAGAGGCTGCAGGGCCCATGTGAAGAGGAGCCTTCTAGGTAAGGAGCCTGAGGCAGCAGGAACCTAGGTGACAGGAGGACTCTAGGTGAGAAGTCTGGGTAGGAATGATATTTTTGTTGCCTTATTTTTGTGGCTAATAAGTATTAAGTATTGACTACTTATAACCAAAAATGGAATAACATACATATCTAACAATGTAAAATAACCTTTATTATGGTTTATCCAAGTGTGAGAATATAAAAAAACTTAGGACTTTTAAGAACCTAGTGTGTAGCTGTGCAGGCACTGCATGGGAGGGCTACAGCCCGTCCGTGGGGGCAGCGGGGCACCTGCGGCGAGAACAGCAACTTGGGCAGACCAGGCTGGCTCCCAGGCTTACTGGTTTTGGGACTTGGGCAAAGCAGATTCTCAGCTCCTGGTCAGTAACAGGAAACTATGTTAGGCTTTAACTACAGAGGTATGAGGGTTAAATGAGCGAATATCTATAAATCATCATCATCACACTCAGTGACAGTGCTGAATATTAATTACAAACCTACACTCAATAAAAAAAAAAATCTATGTTTTCAAAATTTCTTTAAAAAACATTTTATTTTTATAGTCAGGAAAAAAAGTTACCCAAAGAAATGAAGCCCTCTGTCAGAGTCTAAAGAAGTAAGAACACTCACAGGATTTACACGTCAGAAAGGGTTAAGAAGCAACCTAAGGAGCGAGCGACTTCTCTGCTTTATATCCTTTGACCTGTTTGTATTCTTGGCAGTGAACAAGAAGATAATACACACTGAAATAAACATTGACTTACTGGCTTCCTAAGGAAGAAGATAGACAGAGCTCCCACCAAGGGCATGTCTCCAATCAGTGGCTCCAGAATCACCCGCATTGTGCCATGAATCTAAATTCAAATGGGAAACCAAAACTTGTCACAGCACGTAATTCCAAAGGCCATGTACTGATGCAAGGAGATGCATGTGACTGTCTGAGTGACACCTGCATCTGACTTCAGGCTTCTCTCAGGTCTAAACTATAGATAAAAACTTAACCCCAAAGAAATTCTGAGTTAACAAAAATGTCACTGTTTTCTTTTTGACTAGAACATAGAGAATTTTAGAAGCCTATACAATTTAAAGATAAACCTTACCTGTATACTTTGTACACCAGCTCTACAAAAATATCGCTTGATCTCCAAATCAATCTCACAATTTCCTACAAAACTAGCAAAGAAAAAGTTCTGTATTACATTCTCTTAATCACCTTAGACCTTCAAAGTATATAATCTGAATAAAATAAAACCATCAAAACCAGGCTTTGGGCAAAGCTGTAAACTGTGGCTCGGGTCAGTGTTTCACTGCTGGGATTGCAGACTCCACTGCTCTGATTCGACGCTCCACCCTCCCCGCCCTCCCTGCACCTGACGGTGAGGACCGCGCAGGCTTAGTGGAACTGCTGGGTCACATGGTAATTATGTTTAGGTTTTTAAGAGACCTCCACACTGCTTTCCACAGCCACTGCACCGTTTTACATTCCTACCCACAGTGCACAGGTGTCCCAATTGCTCCATGTCCTCATCAGCACTTGTTTTCTGTTTTTGTTTTTAACAGTAGCCATCCTAAATGGGTGTGAGGTGGTATCTCACTGTGGTTCTGATTTGCATGTCCCTGATTACTAAGGAGGCTGTACATATTTTCACATGCCTATTGTCAATCTGTTTGTCATCTTTGGAGAAACGTCTATGCAGGTCCCTTGCCCATGTTTTGAGTCAGGTCATTTCTTTTTGCTGTTGAGTTTCAGGAGGTCTCTATGTATTCTAGAGATCAATCCTTTATCAGACATAACTAAATGGATTGCACTGATTCTACAGACTGCTTTTACTGTTGACATTTAACAGTATTCATAGTCTTCCAAACCATGAACATGGGATGTCTTTTCATTTATTTGTCTTAATTTCTCATAGCAATGTTTTGTAGTTTTCATTGTATTAATACATGTCATCTTCCACCTCCTTCGTTAATTCCTAAATATTTTATTCTTTTTGATTCACTGAAAATGAAATTGTTTTCTTAATTACTTTTTTTGGATTGTTCATTGTTAGTATATGGAATGTAACTGATTTTCTTGTGATTTTTTTATTGTTACTTTGCTGAATTTGTTTGTTAGCTCTATGAGGCTTTGTGGTCGTATCTTCAGGGTTTTCTACACAGAAGAGTATATCATCTGTGAACAGAGATGATTTCACTTCATCCTTTCCAAATTGGATGCCTTTTGTTTGTTGGTCCTCTTCCCTAACTGCCTTCCAGTGCCCTGCTGAATACAAGTAGTGGAAGCGGCCATCCTTGTCTTAGTCCTGACCTTAGAGGAAGAGCTCTCAATCTTTTGCAGAGGATGCTTGCTGTTTTTCACATATGGCTTTTTTATCCTGGAGTCGTTTCCTTCTTTCCTAGTTAAGTGTGTTTATCATGAAACACTGTTGGATGTTGTCAAATGCCTTTTCTGCGCCCGCTGAGATGATCATGGGGTTTTCACCCTTCAAACTGTTAACGTGTTTACCATGCACTGATTTTCCTACGCTGAACAATCCTTGCATCCCAGGAATAAATCTCACTTGGTCATGGTGGATGATCCTTTCGTTGCTGAATTCAGTTTGCTAGTACTTGGTTGAGGATTTTGGCATCAATGATCATAAGTGATATATGTCTGTAGTTTTCTTGTAGTGCCTTTAGTTTCTTTAATTTAACATGTTTTAAGAATGGCAATTATCTGGGCTATTAGGAACTAAGATCTAGAAAGTAAATAAATTTGGGTCTTCATCAAGAATTTGGTCAAATCCCACCAGACAACAGGGAAGAAGTATGCTCATTATATCCTCCCACTTATGGGTACAGCTAAGTGACATTAGGCATCTTTAACCCTGATCAATGTCACACAAATAGAAACTTACCTAATCTGAAGGTCCAAAATAATCTGTCTTTTGTCCACATTTTCAGTATATACCTTAACACCATTGATCCTGAGGGGCTGAAACAAAACACGCTTACTTTAAAATGTAGGGACGGTCAAAAGAAAAAGAAAAACCAACACACCAAGCCTTGCAATATGCACAGAGATGAAGAGAGCAAGCTCCAGCATAGGAAACTAAAATTCTGCTTTTACGGTGCACTAGGGGTCTCACTTCTGGTGCACATTTAACCTATTCCTCAGTGTCGTTATCTGTGAAATGAGGTCACCGTGAAGCTACAGGACATAAGGGACATGAGGAGCTTCATTCACTGCGGGCATGCGGGGAGTGCCCAGTGACACAGACATGGCTGCTGTCAGCTTGTGAGTTGGTAGTCATGGGGTTTCACTCCTTCCCAAGACCCTTAGCTCTGGTCTCTTCCAATTTACTTTCCCTCTACTCTATCCTAACTACACTGTTTGAAACAACATCCTTTCATTTCTTTATGTCTTGTAATTTTCCTTTCTTAAGACTTTCAGAAAAAAATGGGACTTTTGAGTGAATAAAAAATACTAGCTATATATATATATATAATTTCAACACCTAACACATGAGATAGGGTCTGAATCAAATGACTCTGTAAAAAGAAAAGGAAGATTATAAGACATGTTATATTTCAGGGGCTCGCTTACCATTTCAAAAACTTTTCCCATTTATGAATTTGTGATCCTGTCTAAGAAAGTTCTCGGCGCGGCATCTGAGCATTAAAAATTCAAGCTGAAGAAATGCCTGCCTTTAGTCACTCTGCTTACTTGGACAGTCTGGACATCCTGAGATCGTGCTCTCAGAAAGCTGTGGGACTGAACACTAAGTCCACAGCCCCTTCTATCCCAGTTCCCAGGCTTTTCCCGATGCTATCCACTCAGACTGATGAATCCCACAGAGCAGCCAGCTCGCTGTGTGGGCAATGAGGATGGGCACAGGACTACAGGACTGAGCCCCTGCATTTAATGTCACCTTAGACAATGTGTCCTTCTCCACTCAGACGCAGACGGGGAGAGGGGTCACCCACTCCAGGTGACTGAGCACCATCTAAGGACAAACACCTGAGGCCCTGAGGAGGTCCGCTTAGGTACCCAGTGTGGGCAAAGCGTGGGGCTCTGCCTGCCCTTGTCACCTGCTCTCACCAGACAGCCGAGTCCACTGTCCTTGTAAGAACCCCGCGCAATCACTAATAAGGCCACCTTTACTGACTCAGCACTACCCTTAGTATTCTCACTGTTCTCCAGTGATGAGCTCAGTTAGTCAAAGTGCAAGTGATAGAACAAGAACACAATCATCTGTAAGCAATCAGCTGGGGTTAGAATTCTGAATCCCTACAACGTGAGCACAGCTGCAGCAAACTGTGGCCTGCAGGCTAAAGCTGGCCTTTGGCTAAGAATGGTTTTTACATGTTCTAAGGGTTATAAAAGAAGAGGGGGTGGTCAGGAGGAAAATATGCCTCCAAGACTTTAGTTGGCTGTCAAAAAATGAAATATTTACTATTCTGACCCCTGCTTCATATGCACATAGCATTCGAACTTGTGGTACCATCTGCTGTCACCATCTTACAGAAGTAAATAGCAAAGTGTCACACAGGCCTCCTGTGTAGGCACCTGTGCGGCCCAACAACGGGATGCTCACGCCCCTCACTGGTATCTGAAGGCCCCTGGTCGAGAGGAACTGGCCTGCACAGCATAGCTATGCACAGCTCATGCGCCTGCACCGAGCACAGGTTCTGAGTAATGGCAGGCCATGTGGGCACTCCACACAGAGAAAATCATCTTCCACCGGAAGGTGACCTGGAGAGTGAGCCTGGGGGCAGTGACAGCAACCTGCTGTGGCAAACACAACACATCAACCAGGGCAGACGCTCCTCAGCCACATTCATTAAAGCCCCATTGGGCTGAAGCAAAGGCCTCTGGACAATGTGTGGTGATGGTGGTTGTCTGGCACTGATGTACATGCACTAAATACGTGCAAACTGTGTGGGGGTGTGTTTGAAAGTGCTATGTGATTCTGCATATTTATTAGGTACATAACAATGTGACCCTGGAAACTAATATACTGTTATATGTCACTTACACCTCAATTTAAAAGTTAACTTAAACTGTTGCTAGTTATAGTAAACAGTCACTTAAAAAAAATAAAAAGGGGAAGATGTAGTCTTGAGATTTTCATGGGAAGCAGTATTAGGGATTAGCAGCCTTCCTCGGTCCACATCAGCAGACTTCAGAGGTGCTATGGGTGTGGTCCAGACCCTTGTAAGGACCTTGTAAGAACTCAATAAAGTGAGTCACGAATTTTCTGGATTCCCACTGTCTATAAAAGTTATGTTTACATTATACTATAGTCTGATAAGTGTGCAATAGCATATGCCTAAAAAACACAATGTACATATCGTAATTACAAAAGACTTTACTGCTAAAAAAATGCTAACCATTATCTGAGCCTGATGGAAAAGTGGTGGGAATGGACTTGCTTGATGCAGAGTTGCCACAAACTTTCCATTTGTTAAAAAATGCAGGGAGTTCCCTGATGGTGTAGTGGCTTAAGGCTTCGGCGCTGGCACTGTCAGCGCTGCGGCCTGGGTTCGATTCCCAGCCAGGGAGCTACCCACATACCAAAAAGCCAAAAAAACAACAACAAAAAAATGCACTGTCGGTGAAGCACAATAAAATGAGGTATGCCTATAATGTACTGCCAGTGACAACCCCACTTTCCCTCCACCTGTGTAATTAAGGCGACGTCTACGAGACTGGCATTGGAGTCCTTAGCGGTGGTTTTAATATCTTTTGTCAATTAACGACCCTTCAGTGTGAATCCACGTACGCAACTTCCTTTCCAACTGAATAGACTGCTAAACACTGTATGAAAGTACTTCTGACTGAAGGGTGTGGGGTAGAAGACATGGTGGGACTAGGGGAGCCCTCCTCCCCACAATGAACCTGAACTGGTGGAAAAAGCACAGTGAATGGAAGAGGACAAGTGAGGTCCCCCTGGCAGAAGAGGTGAGGGGACCTCAGGGGCAGAGCCTCGGAGGTACTGCGGAGCCCTGCCAGACCTTCCCAGGGATCAGCGTTCTCGAAAATAATCTCAGGTAGTTGAACATGCCCTTTGCAGTTTACACAGCAACCCTCCATGTGCACAAGCAGGGTACTTATGAAGAAACTGACCTGCTGACCCATGTCGACTTTCGTGAAACTAAAGGTGCTAAGGTGGGTGTTTGCTCCCCGCACAGCTGGTTCAATGGTTTCTCGAAACAACTTCTCTATAAATTGGCAAATAAAAGGCCACATATGTTTTACAGTCTGGAAAGGAGAAAGAATTCATGTTAAACAAAATGTTATAGCACACAATGTACTTAAATCATGATGAAAAGTTATGCCTTTACAGTTTACCAGAATTTTTGAAAATTAAAGGAAGGGTCCTTTTTGTTATACAAAATCAATGTAATTTTAAATTTAAACGTGTATTACACAATAAACTATTGATTAACCAATATGTTGCAGGAATTACTTATTCTGGTTAGATACTCTATTTAAGCATAGCAGGAATTTAAAGATTGCTTAAAAAATTTTTAAATCCTGCTAAAAACCTTCTGAAACTGCACAGATCTCTATAAACATTAATGAGCTTCTCTAATGATGGACAAACTTCCAGTGCTGCAAGGTGATCATTATCCACATTAGTTTTTAATCCATAGCTCTAAGGGACACATAAAATACGGAGATAAAAGAGATCTACTTCAAGGTACACCCATCTAAAAACATAACCTGTTTTAAAAAAAAGCAGATGATTATTATCTACTACTAGGTTTCTCGGGAGTTATTTCCCTTTTCATTATGTTTCCAAAATCTTTGTTTATGATGATCACACAACGGATGTGAGCAGGAGCCGATGAGGAAAGAAGACAGAGGCTGAGGACACAACTAGAACACCTTGTTAACCTTCCCGTGTCAGAGACACAGTTCTCACTGTTTGGAAAAGCAAAGTCACGGATCCTTTCGGACTGAGTTCTTTCGGGAGCAGGAGCCAGCCACTGAAGTCCAGATGAGTTCACAGAGTGTCAGCATCTAGACGCCCAAACATGGAGAGATGGCACCGCACCCCCTCATTCCACCGACACTTGGGATTTGGTTCGGAGCTCTTACCTTATTTAGCCATTCTGCCCTTTCGGTGTCTGGAAAATGAACCTAAGAGAAAAACACACACACGTGACTTACTGACTGCGGTCACGTAGGCCGTGGCGCACTGTCACTGTAGGTCTACTGTTTATACAATGCTTCTCCAAAACACTCTGCCCTGAAGCTTTGGAAGATGGCCTCTAAGGAGGGAAGGTGAACTATGTGGCACTCGGGCTTTGCGTTCTAAGAACACTTTGAAGCTGAAAAGTCTAATGTCAACAAATGCCACAGGCCCTTCCCTACATCCCCGCTGTCCAGAGGACTGCTTGCTGTCACATCTGGAACATCATCAGCACTGTCATCAGGTGCTCCAGAGACCCAGACAAAGCCTTCCAAACTCCACCTCCCCCTTTCTGTTCTCCTTCGGCCCAAACCAGCTCTAGATGCTCTTCTGTATTTGGCTCCTTTCCAGTTTCCCCCACTCTCCCAAGTGAATATTGTACTGGAACTCTCTGTGGGTGGGGCCTGTTTACTGCAGAAAATAGGTAGAAAGAAACCTATTTAGAAAAAAGGTGAAATATAACCAACCCTCTTGCTGAGGAAGGCTGAAGCTGTCCGGGTAGGGAGCTCTCCTCCGAGAGCCTCAACCTCAAAAAGAGCTTATAGGCCACAACCATGTTCTGAAACCACATTTCTGCTTTAGACGGACAATGGGTCACTGGCAGTTCTGTCCTGGTGACCGAGACGTGCCGAGAAATGTTCACATTTTTGGAACTGCCACATGTTCCTAACACACGGATGGCAGCCAACGGAAGACAAGCCTCCTGCCTCATACCCTGGCTGAGAGGAGCAGATGTGGGAATATTATCATGGGGTGGGGGGTTCGTCAAGAAGATGGTTCTTAGAGAACCAACTCCACCTCTCCTGTTGGACCCTTTACAATAAATCACGGGGTGGGGCCCAGCAGTGAGAGGCACAGTAGGTCCCATTTGATCCCCACGTCCTGTGCAGAGCAGGCCTGCACCTTTACACCACAGGGTGTGATGCCTTTCATTTGTGTGAACCATGAGGATGGGCTAGAGTGAGCCAAGTTTTTCTAAGTTAAGTTGGCTTGACTCTGTCTGGGACCAAAACAAAGGAATGGTGACCTTCCAGAACTAAGGGGAAAAAACACTTGTGAAAGCAGATTTGGGAAGATGACCACTGGCCAACGCCGCTGCAGACCACGGGACCGGCCACTGTGGAGGCCCCGCCCCTGTGCCGAGGGGGGTTGGAGCCTGAAGACCATGCATGTCCCCAGGAACAGGGCACGTAGCTCTGGGGGACATGGAGGCTAGCCAAACTAGCCAGACTAGGTTGTGAAATTAAATATGTGAGATTCGTCTGTAGGCTGCATCAGGCCATTTCTTTATATTATGGTAAGGTAGTTTCACACTCTAAAGTCAGATCAGCAATGTGACGGGGATGCCACTCCATGCCATGTAAGCTTTAGAACAGGTGCTTAACTGTGGTCCACACAGCAATTTACAGTGAGGGTGTCTTCCCTCTGCCCCTGATCCTCTGAATCCAACCAGCCGGTGGTGACAGAAAGAACACCTTTTACTTGGGGCCAGGTAAGACACCATGGTGCTCTGTACCTCCTTTCTTAATTCCAGAGTAAACAACAGCGCCAACGACTTGGTAGGCCTGGCCTTCCTGGTGATGCTGGGACTGTTGGCACCAACTCCAGCTCCCAGCACAGAGGACCTCTTGCACTGCCTCAGGACCGTAAATTCCTGTGTGTTTCCACTTCAAGGACCTGCTCCGATCATGGCTCCTCCACACAGAAGTGCACTCTGCTCTGTCTACCTCTGACCTTGTCTTTGCTTCCTCTCTGCCACTTCTAACCCTTGCCATCAACTCAACTCAGTTCTACGCAGCTCCCCAACACTCCACCACCCCCAGTCACGCCACCCCAAGCGCCTTCACCCTCAGGTTCTCTATAAACCCGCATGTGTCATATGCCACTGGAACGCTTCTCTGCCATGCACCCGATAGCTTTGCCTCACCCAGCGCACTGCACACTTTACAAACAATGACCTGGCTTTTGAGAGATGTTCTAAAGGAACGCTGCTCAGAACCAATCAGATGCTTCATAGTCAGTGGGAAAATATTGCTCCTGAATGTACTTTGCTTTTTTATTGAAGTTTATACTTGTGACTGATTTTCAATTGCTTGTTTAGAATATTACTATGATTACTATAAATTCTGTGGGCTCTATTGTAAAATGTTATCTGAAGTATATGAGGTTGGACAATTAATTTCACAAACTCGTCCTAAAAAACAAATTTGCCACTGCGCGCTTACATTGGCACAGACAACTTGGTAAGATGTCATAATCTTGGCAAGTTTGCAAATTTAATTGTCAGATATGACAACACCTCTGATGGCCATTCCAGAAAAAGAGTTCCAAAATTGCTTTAAAGGGTGGACTAGGCGCTGGCGTCGGTGCACAGCTTCCTAAGGGGAGCACTTCAGAGGTGATCACAGTGATACTCAGCAATGAGCTATGTAGCACTTTTTCTAGGATGAGTTCATGAAGTTAATTGCCTGACCTTCTAAGGTCTCAGTACGGCGCTAGAATAGTCTGGAGTGCTAACTCACTCCACACTGAATAAACAATTGTGCGCACCAAAACGAAACTCAGGGACCACCTCAGCTAACAGGTTATGGTGAGAGTAGGTGTTGTGTCCTCTGGTGAGATTACAGCAAGGTGATGACTTGAATCTGCCACTGAAGCCTTCCTTTTATCCATTTTCAGACCTTTCTTCTTCCCCAAATACTGTGAGGTGACAGGACATGTTAATTTATACCTTACCCACTAAACAACCAAAACACCGTTATGTAAGAAAAGGACCTAGTCTGTCACACAAATCATCAAGCAAAGCAGGCATGAGAGTGGCCTGCTGAGAACATGGTGGGCTCTCAGAGGAATGCACCAGCATCTCTGCAGATGGACCTCCATGTCCCTCAGTACCCAAGGGTCAGGACAGCCTCGGGCCCTGCCAGACAGGCCACATCTTCCCCCAGTGAGCACCTTTCTGCTAATTGGGAGAGACATCCACTGACCCCAGCACCTCAGAGAAGCTATTTCTCTGCAGTTTATGTGCAGAAGAGTTTCCTTCCTCGGAGGGGCAAATGTGAGTCTAGTGGTTTTCACTGGTTTCTTTGAAGAACTGAGCTCCTGTGAGGCCCTGAAGGCCCAAAGCCAGGTATCCTCAGCAGTGTGCGTGCCTCACACAGAGAGAGCTCTCTGATTGGCCCAGGTTCCCACCCACTTCAAACCCCAGGGATGCACAGAGGCTGGAGTCTCATCTGGGCGTTTCTGCTTGGAGACCAAATGTCAGATAGTTCACAGGGTCCAGAAACTGCACCCACAGGGCAGCAAGTTCTGTCCCCGTTTTCCAGTCAGCACACAATACCAAGTTCGCGTTCACAAAAACCATCAAATGAACCCCTACTTCCTATTAAAGTCTTCATAAGTTATAAGAAGTAACTGTTTGTTAATATATTACCAGATTTTCCAATCAACAAAAAATGTATTAATACCATTACGTGTATGTAAATAAACATTTTTGTAAGTTATACGTGTTTATAAATGCACAGAAAAAGTTTGCAAGAATACGTACTGAACGATGGTAACAGGAAAAGAATGAGGCTTTTACATTTTCCTCTGTTTCTATGTGTTTGAATTTAAGAGGCATAAACTTTTCTAATTACCACTGTAATTTAAGATTAAAGTGAAGAATTTTCTAATACAAAAGTACTATTTTTATATAATAAACAACTCTAAAATTATGTGGAAATACAATTTTCAAAACTTAAACTACATTTTAATTATATTAGAGAGAATGATACTTAGAAACAACACAAGTGATCTACTTCAAATTTCACTTGAAAGAAACATTTTCTGATACATCAAGTTTTAAAGGCAAAAAGCATAACAATGTTGAACCAAACACTTTATTGATAAAATATGATAAAAGGACTCCTGAAAAAAATGTTTCAAAATGAAAACATTTACCTTCTCTAACACTGATTTCTCTAAGCACTGAATATTTCTCAAATTAGGTCTGCTGGTGTGCTAGCAAATCCCTATTCATCCTGTCGTACTTGTGCTTATAGCCCGAATAATGCCATAAAGCTTATTTCTGTCTTGAAAACACATACCAGTCCCACGAGTTACCTACACAACGTAAACTTATATAACAGTAAAGCTCCCTCACTCACCATTACGCAGCAGAACAGAGAGTTTGACTGGTGTGAATTCTGTTTTGTCACTGCATTCTTGTCACTGTGCCAGTCCTTAGTCTATTATTGCACGTGTGTGGATTGTTCTTTTGAAGAAGAGGCTGAAGAGCACTTTTTGAGCAGTTACTTGGGTCTGGCTCTATGCCCTGAGCAAGGGGTATAAGCAGGATTAGACATGCTGCAGTCCTCGGACAGCTAGTGGCGGGTGGAGGGGACTGGCATGGAGTGGTGTGACTGCCAGCCTGTGCAGGAAGACACTGGGGACAAGAGGAGGGGCTGATGCTGCCAGGAAGAGTCCATAAGAGATTCGGGAAGAACAGTGTGTGTGATGGGTCTGAAAGAACTAGCTGGGGTTTGGCATGCAAAGAAAAGAGAATATTCTACACAAAAATAATGGCATGTGCAATTTACTCTGGCTAGATAACAAGCTGAAGCTGAAACATCAGTGCTGATTTCAGAGTGCCAAAGAAAAAGAGTTCATGACAATCGAAGAAAGGAAATCTGTTACAAAATTCTAATTCTATTCACTAAGTTGAAAATTTGCTTTTTCACTAATACATATTCATAAGTATCTGCTTATGTTCCATGAAACTGAATTTAAAATAGCAAAATATCACAGAGAAAGACTAGGATATACAGGAGAAATAGAAAACATGTTTCTAAATCATATAGAAAGGCATGAATACATATCATTTGGTTTCAAATCTTGTCTTTCAACAACCAAAAAACACCTACTAAATCTCCTTTATAAGTCCAATCATAAAACGAGTTTTCACATTTATATTAATTCTACAAACTAGAAATAATCATTGTGTGATTACTCAAATTCTGATCACATTAAAGAGTTAGTTGATACTACCCAAGAAATCTTTTTCATCTTATCTTTAAAAAGAACAAAGGCCTATTTTGGATTCTAATATGATGTTGATGTTACCAAGGTGTTTTGTTTAGAAAAAAATTAAACTAAATATACAAAGACAGAAGATTAACTACATGCCAGGAATTCTACATACAATGTCATGTTGGATCCTCACAACAACCCTTTCAAAAACTAAGGGCTCCATTTAAGAGAGAACGAAAGAGACCTATGGAGGAGAACTCATCCGTCCCAAGTCACAGAGGAAAGAGTGGACGAGACCTAGAGGGCGCTAAGGTCCTCACTGCTACACCTTGCTGGAGTACAAAGGATAGAACAGATTTATGCAGAGCTAAAATTTTCAAATTGAGTCACATTTTCCCACTTCTGAACATTAAAAACTATTAATTTAAAAGTGAAATTAAATGAAAGAACTGTCTTCCAACAGTATTCCCCTGAGACACTGGTAACTGCTCTTGTGCAGGGACTTCACTGTCCAATCCAATGGCTGGGAAGCACTAAGCACCCAACCCCACAAAAGGACAGCAGGTCTGTCATAGGGCTGCAGGGAGTCCTTTTAAAATCCCACGAGCAGCAATGAAACATTCAGTATAAATTAACGCTGTTGACACATTCCTTTAGTAAAACAAGCTAGAGTAAGGTAATCAATGTCTGGAAAAATATGAAGATACATTATCTATTACACCTGAAGCATTAATGATTTAATATCTTTAAGTAAAATTCAAAAGATAAATGGATAAAATGATCATTTTAGAAACCAAATGTCATTAAACCTCAAATAGTAAACTGGTCAATCAAGTTTATTTATTCATATTCTTCCTCATTCTGAGAAGGATCTGAGCTTTGCTCATTTCTAATAGTCCTTTAGTTACTTATCTCAGGAAGACAAACAAACAAACAAACAAACCAACAAACAAAACCCCATACCAAATTCTTACTTGTGGCAATGACTGGTTCCAGGGGAAGAACTCTCCCACCTTCTGCTGAGAGGAAGAGGAATTCACTTTTTCTGGTGCAGTGGTTCTGAGTGTGTCCTCTGAGCCTGAGGACGGTCCCAACCAGCATAAGCCTGCCAGGTTCAGGGCCCGAGGCCCTCCAGGCTCAGGGCCCTGCCTCACCAGCCACCCAGCACACCTGAGTGTCACCCACTTGTCAATCTAGAAACACCAATCTACTTCTGCCACGCACTGCGCTCTGTGTAAGTCTACATTTTGAAAAGATCTTAGCCGGAATTGTTTCCTTGTCTAAAATTGAAACTGGTTCAACAACTAAGAGCAGATGAGGCCCAGACTAGGACAACAGGACTATAGGTTCTAAGAAAACATGATACGCTCATCTTTATTAGTTCTATCACAAGAGAAACTGTTTCCAGGAAACCTTTAAGCAATCAACACATACCTGTGCCTGAAAGTACGCTGCGGGCTTATTAAAGACCTAACCTGAGATACTAACTAAAAATCTTCACATATTAAATACAGTTTTGTCTGCACATGGACTAGTCTTAAAATCAAAGCAGGGGGGTTTCCTGGTGGTGCAGTGGCCAGGCTTCGGCACTCTCACCGCCACGGCCTGGGTTCGATCCCTGCTCAGGGACCCAACCAAAAAAATAAAATGAAATAATATAAAAGCAAATGAGAAAAAGACTCACAGAAAGTTAAATCTGCCCAGAAAAATCCTGGTTCACACACAAATCAACCAAAAGGAGTCACTCCAAGGTTCCAGTATATTGGAGGACTTCCTGGGGAAGAGAATGGACCCGGGAACCGCCGGCGCTGACCGGGAAGGTGCAACACCAGCGCAAGCGCGTCAGAGACCGTTCTCACCCCTGACCCGCCCACAGTCCCCCACACCAGTGCTCTCCAGTCATGACAGATGCAGATGACGTGTGTGGCCCGCCGTATGGGACCTAGGGAAACTCATTACGAGTTCTTCATAGTATGTGATTATGAGGAGGAAAAAAAGCAGTATTAAATACTACATTGGTCAAAACTTCCAAATGAAAGGATTTTAAAACAAGTTAACTGGAAGCCATAGGCACGTTGGGGCGCACACGAAGCCCTTCCGCGGCACCCGGGTGGCGGCTCTGCGCATTCCCACAGACTGGCTGTCCAGCACATCAGGGCAGGTGGCTTGGATGCAAACGGGAACCGGCGTCACTGGTGCCCTGTGAGCTTTTTACATCTAAACGTCTTTACCCATTTCCCACAAGAGTTACTATGAGCCATCTCTCTCTCCTCAAAACCCCAATTCCAACCTGCCTCTCATCTTTTCCTCAGTATGTGTGGAAAGGGAAAAACAGGGTCAGGAAATCTGAATGTCCTGTCTTTTCTAAGAAACTGGATGCTTTCTCCTAATAGCTACTTCTACAAAGAAGGAAGTGCCCAGGATTAAAAGGGTGGGAGGGAACGTTTCAGGACCTTTGTCAATCCTGCAATAACGTGTTAACAGTGGGTCGAATCACACCTTTGTGTAAAAAGAAACTGCACAAAATAACTGGATTCATCTATCTCTAGTCTACATAAAAAGTAGGCAATCGATTAATTCGCACAGTAAATAAAGCAATTAATCTTTTTTGAAAATCCACACCTATAATTTCCTCCGTGGATTGGTTACTGGGTAACTGCTCGATCCATCACCAAGAACAGTACAAGTAATACAAAGACGCCAAAATCCATGACGGCGCTGCAAAAGCCATCTGTTTAAGGCATTTTCCTTCCAGAAGACATTTTCAAAATGCTCCCTGGGTGCTTTTTACGGAAGAAAAAAGGAGAAATTCCACTAGAGAACTTAGGCACTAACACCCCCACAGTCTTCCCCCGAGACCACAGGTAGGGAATGACCATGATTCCTCCTTTGTGTGCTCACCACAAGCCCACCAGTTGGGGTAAGATTGTCACTCTCTTCTGTCGTCTCATATTCTAACAGTTCAAAATAAGATGTGGCCGCTGACAAAAGGAAAGGTGGCTAAAACCGCAGTGGAGAGCCACAGCATGGGCCCTCCTGGCTCAAGGGGTGGCAGAGGTGGCAGGGAGGGGAAGTACTTCCTACCACTTCTGACAAGGGCTTGTTTAAAGCATGCTTACCTTCAGTAATTCATTACCATCTTGTTGTTATACGAACGACCATTATCTGTTTTTGTAAATCAGGACATGGGAAAATAAAAAATTAAAAGCCAGGTTTATTTATCCCAGTATAACTTCTATAACTAAAAAAGTTTAAATTATTTAAAAACCAATTCTTACTTCTCACGCACTAACAGAATGTATACTTTAAAGGAATTGTACTCTGAGATCATCTATAGTTCCATATACTGTATCTGCTATGTTAGATCTATTCTTCAACCATCCATTAATTTTGAAGGAGGACATTTCAGTGCTTGCCTGGAATGATAAGAGAATTTCAGCCAAGACTAACACTCAGTGGCAGAGTAAAAACCAGGACACATCATAATTTCTACTCAAAAGAGCAATTAGATATCCCTGCATTAAAATACTAATGATCAGAAGATTTACTTAATACCTTACATATAGATGCATGTCTAGGGGTATTTTTCAAAGACTTGAAGTATATTTTTAAAAATTCTAAAGTCATTTAAATATTCTTTCTATAACTGCTAAAAGAAAGAAGTCATACAAATAAATTGTTTGACAATCTTGATCTAAAGTTGAAGTTCTGGCATAAGTTATATCAATCTCACAAATTAAAATGAGTCCAAGAATAGGAAACATCTTATCATCTCCTTCAATAAAACACATAAGACAATCTGGTTGTTTATTTTAAATTCAAATCAAATGCTACTAACTGAATTCATCGGCTTATGCTTTGTTTTAACTGGAACGGACTAGAACATAGATATGTAATTGCAGCACTAAATTAATTACACATGTTCTGTATACAATGTGACATCAACCCAGCTTTGTTCTACTATTAAAAAAAAACCTACATGAGGCTGCGGAGTTAGTTCACAGCCCCTAGACTTACAGAACTGACAGGAATAGCAAACATCTCTATGGATTCAGAAATCACATCATGTTTGAAATTTTACTGTGAATTTTTCATTTTCAAGAAATAGGTGTATGTGGTATTTCTAATAGCTTAACTGAGGTCTCTAACACAGTCAGTAAATTATCTCAAGAGTAATGAGAATTAAGTCAGAGAAATTCACCAACTTAACATTTACTTGTTTTCCCCTTTGATTTCTTTATTTGTACACAATGAAGAGCAGTAGATAATCATGTGCTTGAAAACATCAGGACTTCTTCCCTGAACATAATCATTTATCTACTGGATTTTGAGACCAAGATTTCGGTACCTCCCCCTTTATGCTTGTTTGTCTTTCAGTCACTGCAATCATACACTAATACATCACAGCCAGGAGATGGACATGGCATGGAGCAATGGTTACACTGTACACAATTACAGCACAACATCACGGCCAGGCGATCAACCTCAGCCTTCCTTCATCCATCCCCGCCCCGCCTGCCCCCACCCCCACCCCGTCCATCCGTCACGGCTCTCAGTCTATCTATCCATCTGCGGCCTTGGTCATCTGGAGTCATCTTCCACTTTTCCGTGTCATCTCCTCTCTTCCTTCCTCTCAATGTGACTCCACGAGGCTGAGGCACTCCTTCCCGTCCCACACTCAGAGCTGGCCAGCAGTCTTTGTCTCCTCAGTCCCTCTGGATAGCAGTGTTGAACTTATCTTACTACAGACCCCCTTTTTAAAACTGGGGCATGCGACTCTTTGAGGAGTTCTGATGTTTGCCTGGAGTCTATCAGATGGAGCCCAAACTCCTCCATTGCACAATGTCAGGCCCTGCTTCCTTTGTCCTCTCCTCACCTCCAATGCAAACTCTGCTCTGTGAGGCCACTCCCCGCCACTTCCAACCGCTCAGGTCCTGTCTCCCTCACCTGTTTCTGCTCATTCTCAGGCACTAGGGCTGCAGCAGAAAAAGGGAGGTGTGGAAACCAAGACACTGTGAATTAGAGGACACACCCTCACATTTCCCACCACCAAGAAGGAAAGAGCATGCTAACTGAACACTGACACACGGCTGTGAGACGAGTCTGAGTCCAGCGCTGGTCAGTGTGGGGGAAAGTGTCCTTCAGAACTGATGAACATGGCTGAGCCATATTTATTGGTGTTTAGCCATCCTGGCTCCTGAGTATTCCAAGACACAGGACAGGGCTGTTGGCTGAATCACAGTGGTCCCCACTCCCACCCACCCCCACACAAGATATCCATACCCTAAGGCTTAGAACCTGTGAGTGTTGCCTCATATGGCAAAAAGGGACTTTGCGGATGTGATAAATCAAGAATCTTGAGTGGGGGAGATGATCCCAGATTATCCGGGAGGGTCCCAATGCAATAACAAGTGTCTTTACAGGGAGGAGACCTGCTGCACACAGAGAACAAAGTGATGGAGCAGCTGCTGCTTTGAAGGGGCCAGGAGCCTCAGAATGAGACTCCCGAACTGGGAAGGCCTAGGGGCGGGGACACAGCCCTGCTGAACCCTTGATTTTAGCCCAGAGGAACTCATTTCAGATTTTGAGCCTCCCAAACAGTGAGAGATAAATCTGTGCTGTTTTAAGCCATCAAGTTTGTGATATTTTGTTACAGTGGTCCTAGAAGAGGCAGCAGAAAAAGCTGGGCTGGAATCTTCCCCCTCTTGCTCCATTCAGTATGAATTATAAGCTACAGGTAATTCCTATTAAAACTGTCCTTTATACACACACACACACACACACACACACACTGCAATGTTCACTCCTTTATTTCCCCCAACATAAAACCAAAATATCACTCAAGCTATTGAGTAAAAATCAACACTTTCCATTAGCTACTGGATCAATTTCACAATCTTTATATATGTGAAAAATAACGAGAAATTGCATTGTCATTTTTGCTTTGGATTATATTTGGGTTTAAAAAAAACCTAGCACTCACAATAACTTGGAAAGTGTCAACAGATCTTGTGCATTCACTTGCAAGGCATTTAAATATTTACAGCACAAAAGAGATAAATGAACGATTTCAGTAGGTAGTTCACCTCAAATATGTATGGTAATGACAGCCTGGGCATTATATGACAACTTACAAATGAGGTATACAAAGTCTTAATAAAACAAGTAGGAGTTCACTGTTACAACAATTCACTAGGATTGGTGAGCGAACTATTTGCAAATGCACTGTGTTAGACAGTAGTGGATAGAAAATCCTTGTTTTCCAATTCCTAATCCTATATGCAATTACAGGACAAAGCACATTAAACTAAATGCTTTAACAAGTGAGCAAAATTCTGTAAGAAAACAGATAGGAAGAGTATCATTCAGATGAATCATTTTAGCATTTTGATGCTGGTATCTCATCAATGAAAACAGGTATATAGTATGTTCTCCAGCGTAACATTTATGGCATGAGTCTAACTGGACAATGATCTCTGCCCACACCACTGGATTTCTCATCTACAGATCAACCTTACTCTGGGATACCTAAAACACAGACACCCCTCAGATGTAAACAGAGGCAACAACTCCACATTTCAACACAGGTTAAATTAAACTATTATAACGGACCCAGAAACAGGATACGCATTTTAAAATCCTCACTTTAGTCACTAACCAACACTTATTCACAGGAGGAAGAAATGCGTATTGGAATAAAGAAAACTTACAACACGATACTGTCAAAACACAGCCGGCTATCGCGGCATCAGGGCAGCTGCGGCAGGCAGAGCAAGCAAGATGAGGCATGTCCCAGCGACGGCGTGCTACGGAAATGGCAGCAGGGTAATGATGTGGCTCTGCAGAGATTATTTTGGGGATGCACACAGCAAAAGGAGAGAGAGAAGATAAGGAACACTTTCGAGTGTGAATACTAACAAAGCACTATGGTGGATAAAGTTTTAGCAACAAAAATAAACTGCAGTGAAATGAAAACAGGCCTCATCGGCTCCACTCCAGACGTAGGGGGCAGGGGTGGCAAGGTGGGTAAGAGAAGTGACTCAGGCAGCAGGAAGCTGGCGGGAAAAGCAGGGAATGTGAAAAGGAGCATCAGCCACTCACACCATCAACCCAGGGGCACCACTTGCTCCCCTGGCATTTCCTCGGCCCAGCCTCCTACACACACTGCAGAATCAAGCTCATTTCAATGCCCATCGAATGATGGGGAAACCAAGGTTCTAAAAGGCATGACTGACTCACCAAGCACATGGAGTCAGGAAGGGGGTCTCAGATGGGAACCCAGGTCACCAGGTGGACGTGCAGCTAAGCAGCCATGCTGTCACGTGTGAGACTAGTACCATGAGGGTACCACTCAGTGATCAAGAGCTGCTGGATGACACTGACACTAGTCACATGGTCAGTTATTTTCAGACAAGGTCGGTGACGATCCAGTGAATTGTCCTGGCAATCTCCAAAATAGCCATCACAACACTGTGCCACTTCAGTTTAAAATACTCTTCCTGTTAATAAGCTTTAATACCCAAACTCAGCAGAGGAAGAAAAGCTATTAAAGTTGTGACTCCGTGTAGGAGGAATGCTTTCCTTCTAAAGGTTATTTACATGAGGGGAGACCTGGATAAATCTATGTATTTTAACATCCAGCCATTCAAAAACAAACATTGCCCTCCACAAGTAGACTTTTGCTTATGAAATTATAATGCCATTATTCAAAAAGAGTTCATGTAAGGGAGACCCCAAAAAACTAGAATTACCTTTTGGAGGGCGGACCCTTTGTAGGACAGGCTCCCCCCGCTGGGTGAGTGTTCTAGTGACCTGTCTGCATCCATGCACCAGCTGGTGTGGTGGTGAGAGGCTGCATTTGGCTTCAGTGAATTTTTTTGGAGACTTTTTCAACATGTGTGCCCATTTCATGATGAGTGATTAACACAACAGTGTGCAGCATGTCAGTGCACCTGCCCACACCACGCTGAGTGCTCAGCAGTTTTGGACCAAAATCAGCGTGACCCCCATGCCCCACCCGCTCCCTATTCACCTGATCTCACTCTGTGACTTTTTTCATTTTCTGGGATGAAAAAGGTCCTCCAGGGAAATGTTCTGCAGATGCAGAAGAGGTGAAACAAAAAACAGCAACTCTAAAAGGCATCACAATCAATGAGTTCAAAACCCGTTTGGAGCAGTGGGCAAAGCACCTCGGTAGATGCAATGCATCCAATGGAGACTACTTTGAAGGTGACTGAGTTTTAAACATGTAAGAACACACAATTTTTTGTAAATAAGTTCTGGGTTTTGTTTTGTTTTGTTTTTGGTCCCCCTCGCCCCCCATATATCTTGGCTAGATTTGATAAATATCTTAAGCAAATAACCTTTCACAACTTGAAAAGAGCAAAAAATTAAGTATCTCAAACTCCAGTTTTATCCTTTCTCACTAGCAATCTCGTTTTTGGAATGTGTCCATTGGACATCACTGACATGTAGCATGGCACTCCCAGAAGACGGACAACTTGAAAATAACTGAAGTCCGACTTCTGAAGAATAATGACAATGTCCGCAGTGTAATGCCTAACTATGGTGGATCTAAGGCACACGTACAGCCATATACATTAATGATTCCGGAAATCACCAAAGGTTAATAATGGCTGTGACTAGTTAGTAGGACTGCTGATGATTCTGTCCCTCCTTCTTCTTCTCCAAAGCTTGAAATGTCCTACGAGTATGCATTCCTCTCATACCAGAAAAATTATGATTTTAAAACCTGTCTAGCTATTAACATAAGAAATAGAGAAAGACCCAGCTGCAGTTTCATTTAAAGTAAAGATAAGGAGAACTTCACTAAGTGATTGAACAAACAAAATAACCTGAGGCTCAATTTCAAGGACAATTTTACAAATGAAAAGGCACAAAGAACACTGTCATATCAGCATTTCCACATCTGTCCTCGGTGTGGTTTATCACTAACTCTTACCTGTAGTCCCCAGATACAAAAATACACTTCTTCTACAAAGGGCATTACTGCTGCTGACACACAGGGTGCACTTACGAGGGGCTGTGAGACACTGGCACTCTCCACACTGCCACCCAGACGTCCTGCTGAAATCCGTTAAAAGGCACCAGATACTGAACGTGGGAAGGGTCAGAGGCGTCCACTGTGAGTGCCATGAAACTGCCTTTCACAAAGCAGGGAGAGATAGTAAAGTATAAAACTGGACTTCTATGGAGAGCTAGGTCAACGAACCTTAGAAAAGCTTTCATCCTCATCAATAAAAATGTTTTAAAATAAGATTGATTTAAAGGGTTATTACCTGAGTAAATGTACAAAATGCTATAAATGGTGTACTTTTTAAAAATATGAACATATCACTACACCAACTGAAAAGCCTAAGAAAGGTCTACCTTTCCTTTTTCCACATGTAGTTTACGAGATTAGAAAACTTTAAACTCTCAGACCACATGCTCCTGAACAAATTATTTTCCTGGATTAAAAAAAGGGAACGTATTACTTTTATTTTTTAAAAAATGACCAAAATACTGTGACTAAAACAAGTATTATACATAGATTTGTTTTATTACCAGCTATGAATTCTTGAGTTTAACGCCTTTTCTTCCTCACGTTTGTGTCACTAGCACTAGCACAACACTGGGGACACAGCCACTGTCTAATAAATGTTGGCTGAGTGAACAGATGCATCAATGAAGGTTTGTTTTTAAGCCCTGCACATAAGATGGGCTAGTTCCTTAAAACGTTGTCTACTCCAAGAAGAATTCACCAAAATGAAGTTTCCTTTAAATCAATTACAGGACCTTTGTAACAGTTAAGAAAAATAAATGAAGGAAGGAGATTCACTGGCAAGAAGCAAGACCATGATAAAACTTGTAAATAAAACACGTTAGGTGGAAAATGCTTCCATGCAGCAGACAACTAACTAGTAACACTGCTCAAGTGAGAACGCTGCCCCGCCCAATCCCAAAAAGCTCGGTGACTCAGTCTTTAAGAGGCCCAATAGGATGAGGCAGAGAACGGTCTATTGGTGGGACGGTGGGCGGTACTTCAGGCTCCTCGCCCGTGCAGAGCAGGGGATGCAGCGATAATCTCCGCCGCAAGTTTCCTGGCGGCCGCAGGGAGTGAGAACTCCACTGCATTGCACAGGAGTTTCCATTTTCTGATTTCACGAGCTTAGCTCCGAGCACAGCGCTCTCTCCCCCGCCTCCAATGCCCGAAGCTCCTGTCTCGGGAGCAGCGTTTGCACACATGGCCAGCCCGGCTCCCTGGAAGCGCAGGCCCCCGCCCCTGCTCGTCCACTCCTCACCCCTGGGTTCACAGTAGGTCACGAGCCTTGGCGCAACCTTCCCTCAGGTTCCTATAGCTCCCTCGTGATGGGACACCGCTGCCCTCCTGGGCTTGGATGCTTCCACCCTGGAATACGCCCCTAGTTTCCTAACTGTGCTTTCATCTTGCGGTTCCCAATGAGTATTATTAGAAGTCCAGCAGCGTGTCTCTAGGCACGCCTCACCACCTGCCACCCGCTCTTCCGGCCCACTGCAGCACTCACCCTGCCATCACACCCTGCCTCTATCTACCTGGAAGACTACACTGGAGAGGGCAGGATGCCCTCCTACACTTCCACACACACTGGATTCTCAGATCTTTAAATGCAGGAAGAAAACTCATCTGAGGCAGCACTGTCATGGAAACTCAAAGAGATAATGATTTAACAAAACAATAAAATGCAAAAGATCACAAGTAGTATATCTAAAATCAAGCTATGATAGAATATATCTAACATAAAACAAACCAATCTATAGGCTACATTTCTCCAACACAGATGGTGAGTATGCACTGATACCTTGAAACAAAAGTAAGAATTCAGGGTAACTCACAGAAAAACAAACATTTAGTCTGTTTTTATCTATGAAGAATGGTTTCTATTGTTATTCAAATAGAATGTGTTTGTATAGCCAATATAATATCAATGTTTATAGTAACATTAAGTTTAAGGTGAAATATTTACTTGGTTATATTTTCATTCATAAACCCACCTCTTTCATTAAATACTCTTTAAAATGTAAATGTCTCCAAATTTAAGTTGGAACAATAATTTTTTAAACTTGTAACAGTTTTAGCTGGAATTCCATAAACAAGGAGGTACATACAAGTTACTTTATATTATATCTGATCACCTTTTTCACTACTTTATTTTTAAAAGAAATTCAATCTCTACAATATTTTTAACAGGGCTATTGAGATATAACTCACATACCATATAATTCACTCATTTAAAATATAAAGTTCAATGGTTTTTAGTATATTCATAATGTCTGTGATATTATTCAAGATTAAATGTTGCAACAATGTAGAAATTGTGAAAACTTAACAGAAAAGATAAGAGGTTCATGAGGCTTAATAAAAACACTACATTACTACTCTGTTTTTTCAAAGTTGGTTCTTCACAGGATTCAGATCTATATTTTATAAATATATAGTTAATATAACATGTTAATTTAATATAAATATATTACATGTATTTTCAATTCATGTATTTAAGTTATTTATAGTTCACCCCTAGCTCTACATTCTCCCATCTTGAAATGTAAAGGGAGGTGAATGTTCATCTGAAACAGAAGTATATGTTACTAAAACCAGAGTATGCAAGCTGAAAAATGCCTACATCTTAAATTTCAACCCACTGTTTAAACTAAAAAACAGGTATTTACTGTTTTATGTCTAGCACCCTTGGGGCATTCTGTTCTAACTTATCGAAGCATGCAGACCACGTAACAGAGCATCATGGCACTGGCAGTCCTTTCTCTCTCTGAACTGCGGCAGCAGTGTGGGTAGAAACAAGGAACCCAAGGAGCATTCATGTCCCCTTCACAGCCATGATAAGGACTCTAACATTTTCTCCAAGCACATAATAATCACTCCAGAATCTAAATGCCACAATTGCAACTACAGTTTAAAATAAACTGTGGTTCCTGATTTAGCTACACCACAATTTTGTTACAAGTCTTCACAAAATTTCATTGAAATGTAAGTCAATGATTAATACTAAGAATAAAAGCAAATATTTGCCCTTCCTTTACAAAAGACCAAAGTGTATTCTTTTCTTTTGTTCATTTGGTTCTTAGTCTATACATATCACATTCTGGTAGGAGTTGAATTCTCCTGAACTTCCCAGAAGAGTTTTAAAAAGAAGAAAGCTCTCCCCAAAGAAAAGCTCATACACAATAGCACAGAACAGCATTAAATCTTAATCATCAAAGTATTAGAGTAATAAAAGAACTGTCAAAACAGTTGAGTAATACTGTATATGACAGGTTTGGATCTCTACTTATTTGCAGCCACAGAGTCAGCATTTATTGACAGTAGAGAAACCAGGAAAGGTTCCGGTCTTCAGTGGCAGACTTCACCCTACCAAGTTCTAATTTTCCAAATAAATAAAAATAGCCGTGAAAAAATTTTTCTTATTCATCTCTATAAAAACTCTTCAAGAATATTCTTCACCCACAGTCTAATTTTACAGGGCCCAGTTAACACAGGGTAGACACTGATACAACCAAAAAAAGGCCAGTCCTCAATCCACCAACCCAAACCTGCCAGACCTTTTCCATGTGTGGGGGAAAAGAAAAAGAAAAAGAAAAAATGGAGTGAATAATGAATAATAACATGGTTTACATTAAGGCTGTAGGACCAAAGTCTTACAGAATTACGTTAAGTGAGAGCTATTTTTCATATCCTAATAGCCTTAATATATATTTTTTCTCAAAGCATTTTCTTTAGTTATCTCATGTTTCATATCCAGTGTGAATTTTTACTCTTCTAAATAAAAAGAAGAAAAATTGCAAGCTGACGTATCTAAAAGTGGGGTCGGGAGTAACATATTACTTCAAATTTTCCTAGGTTTCCAACCCTGCTATGAGTCATAGTTTTTAATGACACACACTATGAAAATGTGTACAAATATATCCCATTCAAAGCAAAATACAAGCCCAAAGTTCAGACCTCCAAAACCTAAGCATGTATTCTAAGCATCAAAACTCTACTAATACAGAAATCTTAACTTTTCTTATGCATGGCTTCTTGTATTGTTGTTTCCTGGCTATACAGCAAAATAGCAGGCACCCTTCTAAACAATGTATTTCACTGGTTTAATATGAAAATAACATATGGGTATTATAATTTTAAAAGGTATAAAAATTGTATGTCAAGTATGATTAAAAATAAAAACATTTTTAAAGGTTTTTTTAAAAAAAATCTCCCTCAAACCCCTGTGTTTTTTTTGGATATGATCACTGTCAAGTTTCACATGGATCCTTCCATAAGTTTTCTAAGGCATGCAAGCATGTTTAAGTTTATATATGTGTGACATGAGTACAAATACAAATTTGGAATAAAGTGAAAAAGTTTGGAGAAACTATAAATTCCTTATTCTATGATATGAATACCATGGTTCATCAGTTTAAAACACACAGAGGGAAAACCCAAGAAAAGAATCTTTGGCTAATCACTCTTTTATTCTATTAAAAAAGTGTTTTTGTCTGGTCCTTCAAGATGATAGCAAGTGCATCTGCTAATCTGCTATATGAAAATAGTGTGCATGTCACAAGGATTTTTACAAGGAAACTGCTGTTAGCCAACAGCTTGATAACCAGCTCTGGAAATCAGCGCTGCCAGTTCCTGGGCCCTCAGCCTGATGAAGCCTGCTGCTTGGTGATTCCTGTACTCTGTAGCTACTTCCCGGAACCGGCGAAGAGCACAGATCCAAGATGCCAGCTGAAAAGTCCTTCCGGCTTCCAAAGAGCACCTCTGTTCTCGTCTTTGCCCACCTTGGTTATTCTGATTTCCTGTTTTCTACACCTCCCTCCTCCTTCCTGCTTCTAGATGGTATCTGATTCTTAAAAATGTGTCACATACTCACCATGCTCTGACAGACTTTTAAATCCCAAAGATCCCTGACTATTAGATTCTTACTGCAGTTGCTACTTGTCATCACAAGGGAGCACCCATTAGGCTCCTCTTGGCCTTGGGCACTGCTGTTGCCCAGCCTTTGCATGCCTTCCCTTGCATCACACACTACATGCCTTGTGACTGGAAACAGGGATCATTCGCTAAGCCCTCTTCTCCTCTAAGAGAAAAATGACCCTTCTGAAAGGCACCAGCTGGCCATTTTCACACGAAGTTTATACCACGCCTAATGTGAGCATCATTTATCCTAAAATCATGCTATTTCCTGTAGTCTGAATCTGCGACACCAACTCGTGGTTAGGAAAGAATTTGGGAGCGAGGAGAAAAAGGTAAGGTAGCCACCTCCATTAGGTTCCACATTGCTGAAACAAATTATGCAGAGAATTCCCTGCAGTAAGAAGAAAATAATCAATTCCGTGACTCTTCCTCCTAGCGCAACTCCGCGGACACTTCCTGCCCCCCACCCCGTTCGCACGGGACTCCAGTTCGCTGTACATTCAAGTGCTCGGTCTGAGGTTACTTCCATAAAACAGACTTTCAACCCTCCTAATGGCAGCACCTCTTTTGGGAGACCCTCATGGCTCTTCAGTTGTGTCAGCCACAATCAAGAAGAGAGTCTTCCCAGGAACGAGAAGGGTCTCCCGCCCCACCGGCTGCCACTCCCTTTTCTACGCCGGCGATTCCGAGGCCTGAGGCGGCGGCGGCGGGACGGGGCTCCTCGAACAGCCCCAGCGGCAGGACTCTTTGCCGGGCCGGGAACCGCTCCCGTGGGGCCAGGGCCGTGGCCAGAGCAGGAGGGCGCAGCACGCGCCTCACCGTGCACTTCTGCTCGGGACTGGGGGCGGCGGGAGGGAGGGCGCCTTTTGGAAGGGGGTCTGCAGAAAGCCGGCGCGGACGGGGACGGCGGGGCGCCGGCGACCGGATGGGCGGGCCCGCGACCGAGGCGAGGACACCTGACTTCGACAAGTGGGGGCGTGCTGACAGCGAACTGGACCCGACGCCGGCAGCCGGGCGGGCGGGGGTGTGGGTGAGGCTGGCGGGGGGTCGGCACACCCCAAGGCAGGCGGGAGGGGTTGACAGCGGCGCCGACAGCCGACCCGCAACGGCCGGTGGGCGGGGAGGGGGCAGGGCGGTGCGCACATTTGAGCCGGCAGGTAAGCGGGTCGGGGCGGGCTCGGCGCCGCCTCGCACTCACCCAGGCCGGCAGGTCGCAGGCGCGCACCCCCAGGCGCACGGCGCGCTCCTCGTCCTCCAGCAGCGCTAGCGCGCGGCATAGGCGGGTCGCCTTGAGGCCGCGGCTGCGCCGGCACCACACGAGCAGCGCGAGGGCCAGCAGCACCCAGCTGAAGCTCAGGCCCAGGTAGCCGAGTGCGTACACCGGCAGCAGCAGCGCGAAGCTGCGCGCTAGTTGCGCCAGCAGCCCCGCCACGTCCACGCTCAGCGCCGCGCCGGCCGGCTCGGCCCGGGCGGCGCCGGCCTCTGGGCTCGGGGCCTGGGCGTTACTCATCGCCGAGCGCCCAGCCGCGCAGCGAGCGCGTCCCGTCCCGGCCCAGGTGCCTCAGCCCGCGCGCCAGCGCCCCTCTGAGGGGACAGCGCCGCCGTTACGGCCCGCCCGCGCTTCCGACCGCGGGCGGCGTGCGACGTCAGCGCGCAGGGCCTGGCGGGGAGGCGGTGAAGCTGGTGGTGGGCGGGACCGATGTGTGACGCCATCGTGCGGGAGGATGGGGCGCCACCTGAGGCAGGGGTGGGCGGGGCCGGCGTGTACGTCATCGTGCGGGGCGGGGTGGACGCCAATGCTGTGGCCCTGCGTGGCCCTGGGATAGGGGTACGCCCACACTCAGAGCAGGCGTGGCTTGCCTGTGACGTCACACCGGGCGGGTGGACCAGCCCGATGGCGTGGGCGGGGCCTGTGCGAGACGTCATCGCGCGGCGCGGCTGGGTTTTGGGCGGTCGGCCAGCCAGGCAGGGGCGTGAGGCCGGAAAGGTGGGGCTGTGTGACGGCCGGCGGGGTTGTGCTGCGCTGGCTCCACACTCCGGGGCGCGGTTCCTGGAGGGCTCTTGTAAAATGAGAAGTGTACGTGCTGTTGGGTTCGTTACGCTTGCCCAGTTTTAGGACGTCACTGTTTAACCTAGATTTAGGATGTTGAAAAAAGACGCTACTGAGTGGTTCTGATAGTACAGCGCCTTAAAGCAAAGACGGTTCTAGTCGTTCTGATAACGCCACAGCGTATCGATGTTTTCTGTTTCGGAAATCTCAGCTGTCTTACAGATGTGAAAAACACCATAGGATAGATTCTCTTTACGTAGATATTATAAAATGAAGGAACTTCGGCTCAGATAACGTGCCCGAGGTGACACTGGCAGGAAAGGTGGCAATCTAGCATTTGTACTCCTAGGCAGGGTGCTACCCAGCTTTTCTGAAAGGTGTTAACAACCTAGCACCTCAGCCTTAAAAGTATTCGTTTAGACCTTGCTGGTGGTTTCTGAGAAGCACAACAGCCCTTGGTCACTTATTTTTCAGTAAACTCAAAATAAATCCTAGTTAAGTGTTTTTGAGCATATTCAGTGAGTTGCAAGGAAATTTTAGTTAAATTTGTAATGGAGTTATTTTTTTCTCCATTATCCTTCAAATCTTGTTACTGTCAGCCTTGAACTATATCACTTTTAGGAAAGGCAGGAACTACAGGACAGAAATGTAGCATGCTTACACGTTTTTAAGTTTCTGATTGACATGTGTTCTTTATGTTAATAGGCTCTTCCTTGCCATACTGCTGGGATTCTGGAATGCCAACTTGATAACTATGTACTAGCTGACAAACCCCAGCATCTTCAGGACAAAATAGTGATATGCCACAGACCACTTCGCTGTGCTGATAATGAGAGTAAAAGCCTGAAAGATGAAGAGGATTGTTAACTAAAGACTAAACTGCAACCACCCTCTTAGACACCAGAAATCAGACTTGTAACATTGACTTTGGGGAGAGGGGAAGCATTTGCATTCACTAGTAACTTTGCCAAAGCCTCATTAGTAATTACACTAGGCTTTAAGTTCTGTGAGGGCAAGAACTGTATTTATTATGTCCTCAGGCTAGCCCAGTGCCTGGCACAACACACACTGAAACAATGAACATCCCTCTCTCCTCCATCTGAGTCCGTATAGAATTATGTACTCATATGCATATATGGGTGTGTTGATTCTGGAGCTATATAAACACCTATCTTATATAAAAACCTTGCTCTAGGGTCTAGACTACTCAACTTCAGTCATGGACATTAAACCTCAAAGGAAGTGCTTTTCCCTTTCTTGCTCTTCACCCAATTACATTTTGTAAGTTGTAAATATGTAAAATGGTCTCAACCCTCTTCCTATGCCACAGTTTAATGCTCTAAGTCCACCCACCCTTCACTCATGACTAAGTAACAACCTCACAAGTAATCGCCTTGTTAATGCATGAATACACATGAGCCTGTCTTGCAGTCTTTCCTCTAAAGAGTTGTAGAAATCACATCCTATAAAGACTTTTGTGAACACAAGCCTCAAGAAACACTGCACATCTTCAATAAAGTAGCCACTCCTCCCTTAACAACCTACTTGTTTAATGACCACTCGGACTTATGACCAGTTCCAGCAGAGGGAATCCCCTCTCTCAGTCTGTGTGAGTCTCAGGAACCCCCTTTCTTAGTCTTTGTCTCATTCCTGCAGTCATTTAGTATTCACTACACAAAGCGTTTGCAATCACGCAAGACTACCTATTTCGTTTCTAAGTGTGGTATCACATGATATCCATTGAAAAATAAATATACCCTGTGGCACCACCATACACCACTAGAGATCCACCGTTAAGCTCCTCATTTACCAACTATTTTGCTTAATGACCTAGTCATAGGAACAGAACTTGGTCATTAAGTGAGGAGTGCCTGAACTTGACCTGGAGGCCTAGGAATGTAAAATACAATGAAGTGCCCATGTTGTACACCAGTCAGCCCCCGGCTTCCATTGCCTCTGTGACCCCAGTGAACTTTCAGCTGCTCCCCTTTATTTGCCCATGCCAGCAAGGCAGCACACGTTTCCTTCCACACCGAGTCTAATAACAGACCCAGCTCCATTCCTAGGTTTTCGCTAGTATTTTATTCTTTATACGTCTCAATCTCCTGTGACCTCTTCATGTTACCTTTTTCCTTACCTTCTCTGCAGACAGTTCTCCAATGAAAGGCTCTGCTTTCTTAGAGGGAAAAAGAGCATCATTGTGAGTGTTCTAGTACAAAACTGTAAAGTTTCAGCCTCTGCTCTCTGCCTTTCTGGTTTCAGAAAAAAGTGCTGTCTTCAGTTTAAGTCCAATCCTTTCTGCTTTGTTTTAGATTCCTTCCAGCCTACGTCGGAGCCTTATCAACAACCCTGTCCACTCATCCACCTCTCCCTGTCTTAGCTCCTTTCCCAACACCTCTACATAGGTTTCATTGTAGTAAGTGGGAGCCCTTCTGTCTCTCATTCACCTTATTTAATAGTTGTTTACATAGTTCTCACTCCCAGCAACTATGACCTACTAGAGGTGCAGTCTGTGCTTTACTTACCTTTCTCTCTAGCACTTTTAACAGTTCCCATGTCATCAACTTAACTAAGTCATCTACTGAATAAAAGTAACAGAAAAAAATATTACAAGATAAAATGTAATTGATTGGCAAATTATTTAGAAAATAATAGTTTTAAGAAGTCTGAGGAAAAAAAGATTTAGTTTCCTTCATAGCCATTTATTCAGCAAATGTGGGGATAAGGAGTACGGTGATAGCATTTGCAAAGTCTGTGAATTTGGTGCATTTAGGGAACTCTATGTTATTCTGTTTGGTGATGAAGGAGTGCAATTGGGTGAGAGCTGAGGTGGAGACAGAAACAGGGAGTGACATGGCAGTCATGTGTTAGATGACTGGCTGCAACAGAGGATGGATTGGTAGGGGCTGGAGTGGGGAAATACAGAGTCATGACATAATTATCTTGACAGGAATTTGTGATTGTACTCAGGAGGTGAGGGAGAAGGGTGTAAGGGCCATGCTCAGGTCACTGATGTACTGCCTGTGGGGGCGATTTTGTCTATACAGTAGCAAGTGGCTTTATCTTTGCACGGAACAGAGTGGAAGATTTTTTACTATTAGCTGTTTTCTCAGTTGACAGAAGGAATGACACAGTGGTTAGGAGAACGGACCTAGCATCAGATCATCCACCAGCCGAGCTGTGTAATCTTAGGCAAGCAAATTAACCTTTCTGACACTCAGTCTCCTCTGGGAAACAGAACCATGCCTAGCTCACGCGGGATGCTATGAGAATTAAATGAATCAAATGGAGTTTTAGGTTTGGAGCAATCCCTAAATAAATTATACCTACGATGGAAATTAGCTATCCTACCTCCCTGTTCTTTATGTTCTTCCTAAGTGCTGATTAGAGGAAATGAAAAGGTATATGTGCTATGTTCAAAACCACAGCATAATTAAATATAAAATGCTTACTGGATCTGCTAATTCCTCTAAGGCAAGGAGCTAAGTAAAGGCCCTTTGTATCTGGAGTAAAGTTGACAGATCCATAAACTGCTCATAATAATTGTGACCCAAAAATACAATGTAGGCAAAAATAAATTTCGTATCTACAGAAAAATCATATCAAAAGCACAGACTATTAGTAACATGTTCATGTATTGCTTAACATATAATTTAAGAGTTTACTCTTTTTTCTTGTGGAAACAGTAATCTTCTCTGAAGAATGATTCAGTTTTCGTCTCATGTCACATAAAAACAATCATTCTTTCAACAAGTACTTTTTCAAATACAATGATTCCTATTATTCTTACAGGGAGTGTTTTATCAGTCGACAACATAACGGGTAAATAATCGGTAAAGTCAAAGCGTTATACAAATGAAAAGCTTTTTATTACCGACAGTAAATTAGCGAAGTCTGACTTTGTCTCAGGGACGGACACACCGCCTTTCGACGGCCTGGTCGCGGGCCTCTGACGGCTTAGGTGCCACGAGGCTAAGTGGAATCGGTTAAACGGCAGCTGAAACGGTGGCTGTGCCTCAATTTCCTCGCCCAGGTTGGTTCCGGCACCGAGAGATGCCCAGCTGAGCGCCTCGGACCTGGCGGGGAAACCCCGACCCCTCCCCGCCCTCTTCCGCGTCCCCTCTCTTTGGGCCCAACGTAAGTCGTTCGCCCCTCCGCTGCGCGCGCCGGCCGGTTAGTAGGAGTCGAGAACGCGTAAGCGCGCTACGGATGGCCGCCGGGCACACCGGGTCAGCGGTGGTTTGGTCCTCCGCTTCCCGCGCCTACACAAAGCTGAGTCAACGCGCAGGCGCGCTGGGCCGGCCGCGGGGCATGCCGGTATGACGATCGCTCGGCCCTCTGCTGCTCGTGCTGTGAATTGCTAGGAGACAGGGACGCGCAGGCGCGCTGGGAGGGCCCCGGGCCTGCCGATACGACGATAGCTCGGCCCTCCGCTGCTCGTGCTGTGGGTTGCTAGGAGTCAGGGACGCGCAGGCGCGCTGGGAGGCCCCCGTGACATCCCGGGGCCGCGGTCTTTCGGTCTTCCGCTGCTCTCGCCTGCTGGTTGCTAGGAGTCGGCGACGCCGGCCTGGCAGAGGGTGCACCGTCGGGGGCCGTCTACTTCCTGGGCCGTGCCTGGGGCTCGGAACGCAGCGGGGTCTCCCAGTCCCGCGAGTGACGATGGAGCCCAGGAAGGTCGGTGCACACGGGCTGTGCGTTGTTTCGGGTGCGGGGCGAACTCTGAGGGAAGTTTACGGAACTTGGTCAACTGGTCCAGTCCCACCATTGTCCGACGGTCGCCGAATGGCCCTGGGCTGGGACCGACTCCCATACAGGAGGCTAAAAGTCAGAGGTCGGAGGTCACTGCGTTCCGTTGGCAGGACGCTGAGTCTCGGGGGTCTCAGACGGGCAAGGGTCCGTGTGCGTACTGTTTAAAAGCCCATGGAAGATTTACACGCCTCCTGCCACGCTCCACTTACCTTTAAGGCCACCAGCCTCCAGACCTCTGTCATCTCCACCATTCCCTTCCCATTTTCGTGAGTTACTGTGTAACTTAAGTTTTCTGTGATTTGTTAAAATTGAAAACCACCAAACACTATAATGTGGTTATCTGGGCAGTAGTCACTGTGATTGGACCAATAGTGTCCGTTGTGGGTCTTTATTCAGTCACTGTTTTTAACATTTGATCATCCCTTTCAAGATGAAAACTCAAGTCTACATTCACTTCTAGAACTTTTTCTTATTTCTGTAATTTCTCATTTCTGTTTTCTCCATTCTCTCTTTGTGGAACTCTAATTCAGTCTCCTGTTAGATGTTGAACTCATGGCACATATTTCCACTTCTTTCCACATGTATGTACATATAAACATATACGAGGGCGGTCCAGAAAGTACTCAGACATATAATATGAAAAATTGGGGCATTTGTGGTTGAATTCTTTTCCTCACAGTCCTTGTATACTCGTATAGATAGTCTGGGAGATTTCTCCAACTCTGTTATCAGCTTCATCTACTTATATGTTTTACTTTGTTAACTCTAACTTTGATGTTAAGAATTCTTGTTCTCATATTGCTCCTTTTTTGTAACATGTTTTAACTTGTGCTTATAATATTTAAAAAACCTTTTTGAGAATATAACATATGCCTTTTTAAAAGTAAAATAACAATTTCTTTATGTCTTTGGGTCATTTTCTTGTAGGGTCATTTTCCCTATTTGTTTATATTGATTCTTTTCTTTCTTATGTTGGTTCTTCTCAAATACCTGATTTGATGTTTCATATATACAAGTGAAGTACCAGAATTAAGTAAGTTTTTTTAAGTAGCAAGTGACTGGGTACTGACAGGTCATAGGGTGACATGGGGAAGGTGAGGAGTGTGTGTTACCTATGCTTGGCATGAGCCTTGAAACAACATGTCCATTTACATGACAAAGTAGCCAAAGGAACACATTCTGTAATCATTTATAGGTAATTTCAGAATAGTGAGTACTTTTTAAAAGTCTCTATTTCTGTTGCTTTTTATTCTCATAGTAATTTCTTGTATATCATAACTAATTGCCATTGGCTAAAAGGACCTAATGAAAAAGCAGCTTATTACAGGTTACAAAATTGGTCATTTTAAACTTTGAAAATTCTAACATTATACTTTTCTTTTTAGAGAAGAACCAAAGATGATACTTGGAAAGCAGAAGACCTCAGAAAGCACCTTCAGGTGATGTATTTTAAAGGTGTGAGTGGGGGTCCGATGGGCCCTGGGTGGTTTTCTTGGACACTGTTACCTGGCTCTCAGCGCTGCATGACTTTGTTCTCATGTGGCTCATTTCAGAGGCATTCTGACTCAGCTTCAGAACCCTTTCTTTGTCTTTCTAATCCATGTAGAATTTTTTATTTGATTTGACAACAGACATGAATGTCTTGTAAGCAGGTGCCTGTTACTAGTCATAGAAGTGCTTAGTGTGGCTCCACCTGCCATGGGTTTGGAGATTTGGTTCAGACCCTTCCTAATGGGGTGGATGCCAGTGTTTTAAGGTCCTTCAGTGAGTGTGATGCTCATGTCCGGAAACCCGTTTCTTTCTCTTGTAGGCTGCACAGTCAGGAGGAAGTCCCAAGGAAGAAAAGAAGCACAGAAGAAAGAAGCTACATAAGGAGTCAGAAATAGGCCACCCTGAGTCCACGGAGCGAAAGTACCGGGACCCCAACCTAGACACCAAGTGCAGAGAGAGGGCCCCTGAGAGGGATGGCCACACCTGCAGGGAGGATTTGCACGGAGAAAGAGGCAGAGAGAAGCCACAAGAGCGGAGGAGGGACGCTAAGGACCGGGACAGAGAGAGGCTTTGGGACAAGTCCCGAGAACAGGATGTGGACAAGTCTCAGAGTCGAGGCAAAGACAGGGAGCAGGACCAAGACCGCCGAGCACGCAAGGAGCAGCCCCGGCAGGCGGGCGGGATGGGGCGCAGCTCCCGGGCAGGTGCGTGACCCCACCAGGGCCCTGGCGCCCACTTGCTCGCTGTCTGCTAGAGGCTCTATCTGTGGGGTGCACATGTCTTTGAGGTGCCTACACCCCACTTTGTTTTCTCTCCTGCTTTTCATGTAGTTTTACATTTGGATACATACCCATTGTGCGAGTATGGGCTTCTCACGGCTGTTTTCTTTTGACATTTTTAAAACTCATTTCAGTGAATGAAAGGAATAATGATTTTCCAGAGCTGACACATGGTTCAGATTTATGCCATTGTGATCTCCTTTATTCCCTTTTTAGTTTAGATTCTAGAACTTCCCAATCTTAGGTTGCAGAATGTGTTCTAATTGGAGACTGTGTTTTCATATGTGTTAGTGTATAATTTGTAATGCAGTCTGTACCATAAAGACTATAGCAGGGTGTTACAGTATGTGCTAAAGTTTGGGAATGTTAAAATTATGTTTCATTTTTGTAGTAAGTAAAGTAAGAATTGAAGAGAAGGAAAGGAGAGATGAAGACTCTGAAAGAGGAGAGGAAGAGAGAGAAAGAAGGTACCGAGAAAGAAAGGTATGCGGACCCCCACCCCAAATGCTGCAAAGCAGACAACACGTTATTAGTAGAGGCATTTTGGGAAATTTTTGTAACTGAATTCAAGGCCTGAGAAAGTTCTCAAGCGCTGTGTGTAATCACGTGTGTTTTCTCTCACTGGCCAGTGTGTTTGTCTGATTCCAACAGCAATAATTGGTTATTTTAGAAATTTTAGAAAATACAAATAATGAATAAATAAGAAAAAAATAAAAACAAGTGCCCACCCAGAGCAGTGTTTAGGTAGAAACTAAACAGGACCGAGCAGCAGCCGCTTACCCAGCATTCCCATTGTGCCGGGTTTCCTAAGTCATCTGGAGATGCTTTAAAGGATGTGGAGCACATGTGTGGGTCACCTGCAGACATGCTGTGCTTTACAGCAGGGACTCACACCACGGGCTCCTGGCTCCAATCCCCTAGATGCTGAGGGGCGACTCTGCTTACGTACGTGTCTGTATATATAGAGCTACAATAGCTGTTTTCCTTAAATGAGATTTTCCTGTTCTATAAACTGTTTGAATCCGTTTTGAGCATTTTTCTAAATTATATTTTTCGATAATGTTATTTTAGTTTTCTCATCATTGGGGCACTTTGGTTGCTTCTAAATTCTTTTGATAATAAAGAGATCGATGGGGTAAATTTTCTGCATTTATTCATAATTATTTCCTTATGACTGGCTGTGGAAGTGAACTTGCTCAATCACCGTCGCTGTACGTAGACGCTGTAGTGGCTCATGTGGTCGGGGGGTGCTCTCTGTGTCCTGCATGGCAGTGTACTGACCATTGTCACAGTTGCTGCTCTTTGCTGAAGGAAGGGCACCAGGAGCATCTTGTGGGAGGTTTGCTGTCCTGGCGTGGTTTCTCGTGGACTCTTCCCAATTTAAGAGCATTTTGTAGATTAGCTCTGGCAGTTGTTGAGGTTGCTGCAGGGTAGTGAACCGAGGGGCCAGGGGACTTCCCCAGCGTTCCTCGCCTTTGCCATAAATGTACGGAAGCCAGCATGCCGTGTTTTATGTGCTCATGTGTTTCTCAATGTGTTGCTTCAAAGTTGCAGTATGGCGACAGCAAAGACAATCCTCTTAACTATTGGCTTTATAAAGAAGAAGGAGAAAGGAGACACAGGAAGCAGAAAGAACCAGACCGAGAAAAGAAACATCGGGAAAAAAGCACAAGGGAAAAAAGAGAGAAGTGTTCATTCTCTGACAAGGAATGGGAAGAACGACACAGAGAGAAGCGACACAAAGAGGGCTTTCATTTTGATGACGAGAGGCACCGAGGTACCCTGGATAAAGAGCGTAAGAAAAGGGAACCCAAGGTACCGTTTCTGACACTTGTTGCCTTTGTCACTGTTCTGAGATCAGCACCCCTCTAGGAGGTCTGTCTGAATGTAGTCAAATGGTAGGACTTGGTGCCCAAGTCGTCACCTTGGTAACAGTGTGATTCGAGTCTGCGTTGTGTGATCAGGGCGGAGAGATGACCGATCTTCTAGGAGGTATGAGCCAAATCTGGTTATGGAGCGATGCACTTTTAACACAGCCTCAGAAATATGTCATAAAACTTTGACATTTACCACTAAAGACATTTTTTAATGTGAAACTTAGGTGAATAAAGTAGCAAAATATTTCAACCACAATTGGTGGTATAAGTTTGCAAAAAAGCAAATCAGAGCACACACAGAAAGGTCATTGATCGCAAAGCGTCAGGTTTTCCTCTCACATACGTTGACACAATGACTAGCTGCTTAGTAGCTCTCTGCCCCATTTTAGCATCTTCTGTTTTCCTAGAGGTGCTTTTCACTGCACGTCATGGTTTTTCTGGACTCAGCCGTGAACGCGGCTTCCGTCTGTCTCCTGGTGGCTCTCCCTCCGGGAGAAGGCAGAGTCTGCTGAGGGGCAGTGCTCACACACCATCATCCTTCCGGGGATATCCTCCACCCAAACACCCTTCAGTAGATACCCGCACACTCTTTTCCCAGGACAGATTTTTCTGATGGCTTACAAACTACCTTTCTTCGATAATTTTTTCATATTTATTGAGTGCCATGGTGTGTCAGCCACTGTTCTAGATACTGAGGACACAGCTGGGAAGAAAACAGAAGTTTTTATTTTCATAGTGCTTGTATTTCGTGGGAGAACTCATATGATACAAATATATAACATCGTATCAGGAGTGATTAGTGATCATTCCATAATTAACATTTTTCTTTGCATTGACTTTCAGATCCTCCAAATACAATTTTCAGCTTAGTTGCTACGTTAGTACTTAGCTACTGCGGTGACTGATGGGCACGGCTAACACTGGGATGGCAGGTGTGAGTGGGGCTGCTCCCAGGGCTGCTCCTGTCATTGCGATTTTGTGCGCCTTTTGTTGCCTGCCTCCAGTTTTCCATTATACAGAGGTTACGACTGAGTGTAGTACATGTAGTACAGTGTCTTCTGAAGGCCCTGACCAGCAGGACTTGGTCAGCAGAAGGACTCCGGGACCTACGGCTTCTGCTGAGTGTGGGTCCGGCCCTTCTCTGCTCCTGGGGACCTGACGCCACGTGTCCCCGGGAAGCTGTTTCCAGCCCAGGCCTCTCCGCTCCAGCTTGGAGACAAGGTGCTGAGCTCGGGCCCCAGCTCTGCCAGATGCAGTGTCACCACCTCCCCAAGGGTCCCAGGGGCTAAGAAGGTGGGCAAGTGCTGTGTCATTACTGCCTGCTGGACCACGAGTCACCTGGCTGCCCCACAGCCTGTGCAGCCAGCACTTCAGAGGTCAAGGCTCCTCCAGGGTGCAGTCTCCTTTTTTCCCTTTGGTTTAATTCTTACAATGAACTGGATTACTTTTTCCCCTCCTTTATATCCAGGTAGTCATTAAATCATGACGATTTCGTACCCTGCATTAGTGATTTTGTTCTTTTTCCATTCCAGTCTATTTTATAGACTGATGCCAGACCGTTCTTCTTGTTAAACATGTAATTACACTTTTTTCCTAATTAATTTTTAAATGATTTTCAAATACAGGAAGACTTTTAAAAATTACCATAATCCCAGACTGAGAGAGAATCCATTTGTATCACGTGTGTATGTTCTTGCATTACTTTTTCCCGTCTGTCAGTGAACTTTCTAAAAGTGCAAAATTGGTATCAAGCTATTTTTTTCTTTTTATTCTGGGAAGTGCATTTTAATGGCCAGCTGGTACCCTGTCACATGGCTATAACCTTGTTTATTTAATAAGTAACCGAATAGTGAACATTCAAGCACTGTATGTTTTAAATTACTCTATGATGAACAGAGTGAAAATATTAATGATGTTTTTTATTGTTCTCTAGGAGTAATTTCCTACAAGTAGAATTTATAGGTCAAAGAAAGTGAGGATTTGTAGTTCTTTTAGGGCTTGTGGAGCATGCTGTGTATCGCCCTCCAGAATGATTTTCTCAGTTGGCCTTGAACCTGCCGTTCCTCTGCCCTACGCGCATCCTGGGTACATCCCGGGTCTGTAACCTTCCTCACTCTGGGCAGTCACCGTCCCCTTCTCACTGGTGTGTGTCTGTCGAGGAAAGGCCTCACACCCCCATGCCACGCTTCCTACTGGCACCTATCCAGCCAGTGTCCATTTACACAATCTAATGGGTTTTTATTTTTGTTTTTTGTTTTTTGTTTTTGCTTTTTGGTATGTGGGTAGCTCCCTGACTGGGAATCGAACCCAGGCTGTAATGGTTTTTATTATTAAGAATGCACTTAATTTAACAGCAGATTGTTTCATTTTTCTTATGTAGGTACATAGATCTGTGAAAAAGCCACATTTCTTATGTTTGAAAGTTTATAACTTTAAGCACTATGAGGCAATGGTCATATTTATCTGAAAATAACATGAAATCGCTAACTTAAATTTCTTGTATTACTGAAGTAATATGTACTCACCTTTTAGTATACCTTTATTTATCTCCTTTACATTAATTACCTAATTTACTAAAGATACCAGTAAAAACAGTTGTTTTAAGGGATGCTAATAGCATCTCTTAAAAATTGTGAGTCCATGCTTGTTTTTCAGAGTTTACTAATTACGGTCATTTCATTATGATGTACTGATTAATGGTTACGGAATGTTTTTGTTTGACAGAATGGTGAACACAGAAATCGAGGTGGAAGTCTAAAGAGAGATGGGACTGGCAGCCAGTAAGGAATATGTGTTCTTTGATTAATTATTATATATAACACAGTTCTTATAGAATGCTTTAAATTGGATTTTTCTTACTGGGCCTAATTATAGCTAGTAAGTGAAAATAAATTACAGATACACGAGTCATTTGCTCCAGATGTCACTCCTCCTTATTGTATTTTAAATGTGCCCGAGGAGCTTGGAAACGTGTTATAAATGATTGATCCTGTTTGCCTTTTTTGTGTCTGCTCATACCAAGTCAGAGAGGCCATACTCACTGCAGGGAGCAGCTCACGCGGGTGTCTCTGAATGCGTGTGAGACAGCCCCTCCACAGGGAACTCCCCCAGCCTGAGAGCCTAGAGCAGGTGTCCCCAAACCCCCTACCTCTCCAGGCTGTTAAGTCAGGAGGCCCCTTCCATATTTAGCGAGAGTGAGGACACTGCCACGAGCCTGCTGGAATGACACGTCTGCCTCTCCCTGGGATGCTTGGTGGCCCTTCGAGCCTTTCCTTCACTGTAAAACTCTGACTGTTTTGTGTGAAACTGTCTTGTGAAAATTACAGGTTAGAGTTTGTGTATAAACTCATTTTGCATATAAGTTCCAGATTTTAATTTGTTGTTTGTGACAACCATGTTTGGTGATTCTTGTTCCCAGATTAGGAAATCACAGACTAAATGCCTTGCCCAAATTCTTACACGTTTGGGCAGAGCTAGCACTTAAATCTGGGGGTACAGACTCCTAGACTTTGTACTGCAGATCTCCCACAATACACAGGGAATAGGCTCCTGAAATTACTCTCAGAATGAGAGTAATAGATCTCCCAGAATGCGCAGGGACTCTGCTCTATTAGTATGTCTTCAACCACATGCTGCACTGAATGGTGTGAGTGTAAGTTCTAAAAACTGAGAATCAATTGGAAATTTTGAAAGCCTTAATTTTAGGTTCCATTAAAAAATAGAACATTTTAAGATCAGTCTTTCTTCTGGAAATGCAAGTATTAATTAAACATAAATAATATTTGAGATGGACTAATAAAATTATAGTTTTATAAAACTGTTATGAGGATATAGATTCATACACAAGTTTATTAAAACACACAGTTTCTTCTCTCTACTGAAGATATTTTCTATTTTGGATTCCCGTTGAAATAGTAAAAGGTGAGGAAAACTTTAGTATTGACAGTTTTAATAATGCAAGCTTTGAAAATTTGCCAACCTACAGCAATTCTTAATCTTATCAAGTATTGATGAGAGCCTTCACATGTTTTATTTTTTTATTTTTTTATTGTTAAATTTATTTGGGTGACATTGGTTAGTAAAAATTACATTAAGTGTTTTATTTTTAAGTGTTAATTTAAAATTAATTTTGCTTTTGATCATATTTGCTTTCTAGGCATGTGGAGAGTTTAGTAAGGAATAATGGAAAAGATAAAGACTTAAGAAGGGAGGTAAGACACGGTACACTTGACATTGATTTTGTTGTGTGGTGCGATCAGCCATGCACCTCAGTTTGCATTTCCCTTGAGACAGACCTTGTTTGCAGATGGTTTATTTGAGTGGTGATTCCAAGAGGCATATATGAGACACACTTCAGATTAAAAGCTCAAATAGATTGAAAGTAAAAAAGTGGACCAGTTAAACCATCAAACTTTAATGGTCACAGAATCTGAGTGGCTGTACCAGAATCAGGCAAAACTGACTCTGAGACCGACAGTGTGACGAGAGGCAGAAGGACATGTCACAGTGATAAAGTAGCGAGCTCGAGAGGCAGGTGGGACAATTACAGGTGAACACGGGCCTAGCTGCAAAGTCCCAATGGACAAGACACAAAAGCCAACAGAATTAAAGGGTGAAATGGAAAATGCATTAGTAACCGAGACTTTAGCACCTCATTTCCACTGATGGCTACAACACTGGCATTTCATGCCAACAAATTTGACACCTTAGATGAAAGGGGCAGATTCCTGGCAGATGTAAATTGTTGCATCTGCCTCAAGAAGAAATAGAACAAACGTCTGAGCAGACCTATGGCAAGTCAAGAAGTTGCATTAATATTAAAAATCTCCCCACAGCGAGGCCCAGGTCAGATGCCCTCACTTGCAGATTCTCCCAAACATTCGTCATTATTACTGACACACGCAGTCCCACTCCTTACGTAATGGTTTTGAGTTCTGATTGCTTGTGTGTGTGCATTTGTGCACACTGAGAGCTACGTCTGCTGCGTTTTTCACTTTAGTCTGTCAGCGTTTTTCCAGTTTTCATCTTTGTATCATCTTCATAATTATCATCAGAGTCTTCATAATGATTATTTAATAAGTATAAAATGGTATGCTGTGGTGGTGTAATTATCATCAAACCACTTTCCTAATTTTTTTGTTTTGTTATAGAGAATGTCGCCAGCAGATTTTGGCTTCTGTTATTTCTGAAGAATAATTTTTTTCCTTCTTCAATAGTTATCTGAAACCCTTGAAAATGTTTTGTGCCTTATTGTTATGCATCTCTTTGCCTCACACACATATATACGAACACACACTCTTTTTCATCATTTAGGTCCTATAGCCTGTGTTGTTTTGATGTGGGCATGTTTTATTTATTCATTTTTGGGGGGTGCTTTGATCACTTACTGTCTGGCTATAGCCACACCAAGGGAGAAAGTTAGCCCGAAGCACATTTCTTCCCATATAACTCTTTTCTCATGCAGTCATTTACAGTGGTATATATTTGGGGTTGTTGGGTGCCTTTTTTCTGTTTGACACACATCCCGTTTTTCCCAATTCAGTGGAAATTCCTGCAATTCTAATGACACACATCTTTCTCATAATTGTTGTGGATAAATTTCTTGAAGTGGAGTTATTAGATAAAAATATATAGTTTTTTAAATGTTTTCCTTATATCTCCTAATATTTTTGTAAGCTCTAGATTAGCAGTATTCACTAGAATTATAATTGAGCCACATTTTTCATTTTAAATCTTCTAGCGGTCATGTTAAAAAACTAAAAAGGAGACCAAATTAATTTTAATAATACTATATAATCCAATATGTCTTAAATATCATTGTCCTTTCAACATGTAATCAACATAAGAAGTTCCCAATGAGACATTTTATATGCTTTTTTTTCACCAAAGGAGCAAAGTATATGGCATATTTTCCCCTGAACGAGTCCAGAGTTACAGTGCAGCTCGTCGTGCTTACCCTTGTGTCTCACGTTCTGTAGCGTCAGCACGGGGTTTGTCTTGGTGTGCTCTTCCTGTGGTAGACACATGGAGAGCCTACAGTACACCAGGACAGCTTTCTGGACATGTGGAAAACTGTTTTCTTTATAGTATTAGTAATACCCCATGCTGTCCCCAGTTTTATGTAATTCACTGACGAGTGTGGGGTAGGGGCGTCCAAGAGTGGTGCCTTCCCCCACCAAGTGCCCACGACAGGGACCGCCCATTCGCCAGTGGCCCGTGCTGGTACGGGGTCCTTTTACCTGCTCCTCCCACTAGCACTAGCCGAATGAAGTAGGTACTGTTGTCTCCCCACTGCTGACACGAGAAAACTGGGGCACAGAGGTTAGGTTACTGCCCAGGGTACCCCATTTGTGCACCGCAGGGCCAGGACCTGGGTCCCTAACTGCAGAGGGTAGCACCTCCATGGGCTAGGCTGGTGGGCTCTGTGGTCGCCCTGGAGACCCTCTGCTGGCTGACCGTGCTGTGCTCTGTTCCCCAGCACAGTCGTGACGAGGGCTCCCCAGCGTGGCAGCTGGCTCCGAGGCTAGGAAGCGAAGAAGCTGTGGTAAGGAGAGTGCGTGTGGTCCACACACGTTTCTTGGCTCACGTGGCACCATTTTCTTCAGGTGACTGTGCCTCCTGTTGGACAGCAGGACGTAGAAATGGAGGGAGGGAAGAGGTGCGACTGTGCTGTGTGCTTGCTCTTGGTTGCGAGTCCTCTGTCACGTAGGAGAGTCTAGGTCACAGGGCTGGAGGGAGGTGACTGGCTTGTCAGGCATGGTACTTCCCTCCACCGGGAGGAGGGGGACGTTTGCAGAGCCTCGGGGAGCAGGTGCAGGCTGAGTGAGCAGCCAGCCTTCTCACCCTCTCTGCAGTGGAATGCGGGAAGTTTGGGGAGAATTGAACCAAAGAAAGATGTCACAAAAGGTGTCATAAGTTAGCAAATTGTTGAAGACATTGAAGTTAGGTAATGTTAGTTTTATAAATACTTAGACTTTTAAGTTATCAAGTTCAGATGAATCTCAGAAAATGTGTATTTTCTCAATCTGTTTGCAAGATTCAAATTTATGATTCAGTGTGTTTGTTATGTGTTTGGTTTTTACCTCTAGGAACTTGAAAAGGAAGACATTAACTTAGACAATGGTGGCGGTGATGAATATGTGGCCAGTTATGAAGGTGATTTTGAAGTATGTATAAATGTTAACATTTTCCTTGGCTTAAAAATAATTTGTTCTTAAAAGCAGCTTGACTATGGTTTCAGTCTCTTTGGTGAGTTACTCTTTGTGTTTGTTGAACGTATTCCTAAGCACACGGAACTGCCTCTCTGAGTTTTCCGGCATCCGGTTGAGTTTCTTTAAGACTGCAGTCTTGAGTGGTCTGTCATTTGAGTCACAGTCTTCCATGGCTTCGAGGTTGGTTTCTGGAGATGTGTCCTTATCTTTCTGTGCTGCCTTGTGACTTTAGCTCACAGGACTTGATGGATTGTTCCTGTGTGGGGACATCTGAAGTACCGGGCTCTTTTCTTGTTTGGGTACCGTTTCCATTTTAACAGTTCAGCATGGTGATAATTAGAGGTCTTTCTTCTGTGTTCCAGTGGGTGGCTCTGCAGGGCACGTTTTGGTCTCTTACCTGCTCTACGTGCACCTCCTGGGTCCCAGTGGTGGGGGTGCCCCTGTGGTGGTGGGAATTGACTCTGGGTGGCTGGTGTGCTCGGTGTCCTCACTGTGCCATGTTGCCTCAGCCTTGGGGCACCTCCACTGTGGTAGCGGGTATGGCAGGTGGGGTTGCTGGGTTCCCGCGCCTGTCTTTATTGCTGCTGGCACTAAGTGCCATAGCCGGGAGGCCTTAGACACATCTCCGCTGCTGTTACCGGTTCCACCACAGTGTAGCGGCACTGCTTCTGCCCCCTTACCCTGCTCTGCTTGCACCTTGTGTGGGGGCCGCACCCCAGCTCTTCCATTGCTGTCCCGTTGGCCGGGACCGTGGCAGCTGTGGAACTGCATCTGTGGGCACCGTCCCTGACCTTGCCCCATCTGTCTCCCTGTGTGTTCCTGTGCCCCCACCTTCAGAGGTACGGGTGCGCGGACCTCTCAGGTGTGTTTGTGTGTTGAGCAGAGGAACCTTTGCTGGATTACACTGCATGTCCAACTTGTATGTTTAAGGGGAGATACAGAGGGGTCTTCTCCCTCCACTGTGACGCTGACATCTATTTTAAATTACAAATTGTTCATTTTATTTAGTATGAGTTCTTTAAAGTCAGCTTGTCTTCAAGGAATTGAAAGCGTTCTTGTTTGTAGGACTATGAAGATGACTTTGAGGTTTGTGATGGAGACGATGACGATAGCTCTAATGAGCCAGAATCAAGAGAGAAAATCGAAGAACTTCCTCTTGCCAGAAAAAGGGAGATACAAGAAATTCAAAAAGCCATTAATGCCGAAAATGAAAGGATTGGTGAGTTGTCTTCGAAGCTGTTCCAGAAGCAAGGCCACATGGAGCGTGAGCAGGAATCGGGGACAGGTACATGCTCGCGGGGGGCCTGGCACTGAAGCTGTGTCATCTAATCTGGGACGGTCACAGCCTTTCCCGCGTGCTGAGCACTGAAGACAGTGATAGCTGGTATGCCAAGGATCCGGTTACAAAGGGAGCCGTGGTCGCTTTTCTGCTGAGTGCCTACAGCCCGAGGGTGCAGCAGACACTCACACGGGAGTCCCCATCCTGCCCACTTACCTGTGCTGTCAGCCTGCTCATGAGGCAGAGCTTAAGGGACATAGCCTGTAGGTGTGTTTCACTTCTAAGTGAGCCCTGATTTCCCAGCAGTCTTCTTTATGAAATTTGAAATGTATTTTGGTCAGAAATTCTTGGCATCTGATTATAATAAAGTTACTCATAACAATAACTTTATTTTGAAATCACTTAAAGGGAAAATACTGTGACATTCTGATAAAAAATAAGCACTAAAAATTGCACAAAACAAATAGGACATTAAAATTATTGGATGATATACTACTTTAAATGATGTAGTGAAGTAATTAGTAATTAATTAATTAGGACTAGTTATTAATATGATATAATAATCCAAATGAAAGTTGGGGAGAACGAGTTTTACCCTACGTTGTGCCTGTTGCAGAGGTGGCAGGACTGAGCTGCGTGTGCTGATACACAGAATATTCTTTACATTTACAGCTAAAAACTGTGACACCAGGGTCGGGTCCTGGTGGCAGAGGTGTCTGGCAGGGTCTCCCCGGGGTTTCTCACTATGGAGCATTGTTTCTGAGCAGCACCTTGCTGCTCCCTGTGCGGACTGGCCTGTTGGCTCAAGACGGGCAGCCCTCACCCTTCTGGGAGACCCCTGGGTAAGTGACCTTCCCAGGGCCCTGGTATTTGAGAGAGTTCGTGCATCTCCGACAGGTACACCACATGCCTGGTCAGCGAGTGTTTCCTGAGTGCTGACACCTGGCACTTGCAGGCTGTGCTGCGGGAGTACGTGTATTCGAGTCTCAATCCGGTGACATTAAACACTGTCCAGTTTCCTCAGTTTTAACATTGGAACAGTATTCAATAGCTGTCTCTTAGTGTCTGGTGCATTACGGCTGGCTGCTGTCCTCGTGACAGTCCTGTGTGGTACGTGTCGTGACAGCCAAGGGAGTGGACAGTCACAGAGCGAGTGGCGGGCAGAGCGGGGCTCGGGGTGAGCATGTCCAGCTCAGTCCCGCACGTCCCCTCTGGCCCTCCGGCCTCGTGGAATGGATAAGATTGCAGGAGGGCAGGTGTTGCACTGTGTGGATGAGTTCAGGCATACAACCAGAAGGAATGAAGTACACTGGCAGTAATCATACGAGCAAACCCACGCGTGGAGTAGTCCGCGCAGGGAACCACAGAAGCCCTCCGAGGGCAGAGGTGAACTGCTGTAGGGGAGCGGGGCGGCTGTCCTTCCGACAGGAGCACCAGTACCGTCTGACCACATCACTGCACGTCACAGCCCCCTGATACCTCTGCTTCCTGCCTGTGACACAGTAAATGATCCAGCAGTAACCTGGTCTGTTGCTGTGTTTCTGCTGTTTTGTCTATTCATGTCCCAGTTCCCTTACTGGAGTATAAACTTGGGTGGTAGGGAGAATGGGGTAGCAGGGTAGGACTGCATCTTACACGAATTCCTAAATATTTCTAAAACTCTTGACAGTGTGAATGGCATATACACAGTAAATTTTTCTTTGTTGCCTAAAAGTTATAGATGAAATTAGCAGAAGCAGGCCTCTTAAATGCTCACGAGTGTTCACCGTTGTTCAGTAGTTATGTGTGTAAAGGCCATATTGAGCACAGTTGTTATACTTGCTAATTGTTTCACTCGATTTTTATGGCTTAAAAGAAATAGTTTCATAAAAACAGTCCTTTTTTTTTTTAAACAGATACAAACAGTTCCACTTCCAGAGCCTCTGTTTGTGGAATTTTGGTGGATTTTGTAACAGCCTCACACCGTCAGAAGAGTCGGACTCAGGCCCTCAAGCAAAAGTAGGTGTGCTAGGAAATTTGTGAAAGGTATTGTGGAGTTTCAGTATACTTTTCTTCAGCATACTTAAAAAAACAGAGCTTTCCATTTTCTGTTCACTGCTGACTGCTCAGTACGTTCTTTACCTTGTGCTGTGTTTCCCTGCGTTTGGCTGTGACATTGACAGCAGGTGTCTGCACTGCTATGTCCAGATGCCCAGCGTCCAGTGTCGGTGTGTCCTGGAGTGACCCTGGGCATCGCCCTGTTCGGCTGGCGCGGCCTCGCACTCACGCGTTCACCATGCCCATGGCCAGAAAACCCATGTGAGCTGCGAGAGAGCCCCGCCCTCCTGTGCCTCAGGGTCACCCCCACTCGAGGCACCACTCAGTTTCGGGGCACCCTGCAGGTGGGGGCCGCTGCGTGGCTGCATCCACTCAGGTGCTGGCGTGGACTGGCCTTGTAGCTGCATCTTCCAGACGCGACAGTGAGCCTCAGGGTCACATCTGGTGGTAGTGGCACTGAGTGTGGAGCCCAGGGCCACCAGGCGTCAAAGCCCAAGCTTTTAGTTACTAAAAACCTAGACACATGTCAAATTAAGGTGTTTGTGAAAGTCAAAGGATGTAGCTGCAGGTCAAGCATTAAATCCAAATAGGATTTGGGAATAAATGCAAAATTGCATACTGTTTTAAAAAGTGGGTTTAAAATACATCATATCATCTAGCTTAGTACATGGCCGTAGTAAGCACTCATTAAATTTTGCTAAATTGGCAAGTAAATCATTAATGATAAAATAAGTAATAGTAAATAGAAGTTTCGACAGCATTATCGTCCTTATATATTAGGGCTCCTGTTGAGGCAATAAAAGCAGTTTGTGTCATTATGGCTAAGTTTTCTTTGTTGTTGTTTTGTTTTGTTTTTTACCGAAGACAAGTCTCGGAAATGGAATGTTGATTTCACACCATTTTTATAAACTCAGAAACAACTACAAGTACTCAGGGCGTTCTTTAGCATTCTATAAATATGAGATAAAATAGCAAGAAACTGATAGCCACAACCTCCACATGGCAGCTGTGGCGGTGGCGGGAGTGCAGGGAGGTGGGGTGGGGCCCCAAGTGGGCTCAGATCATCAGCAGCTTTCTGGTTCTGGGGTTGGGCCTTGGGCCCTAGGATGTTAACTGCATTAGATAGATAATGTGTGAGCATGTTACATGAATTCTTTTGGATCAAACATTGTATTAAAGATTTTAAAAGTAAAATTAAATAAAGGCTGAAACATGAACAAATTGATGGTAAATAAAAAAAAGTTTTTCAGAAAAATGTAGGGGCACTTTATGTGGATGGGCTCTGGCATTTGTGTCTGTGTGTTGTAAGGGAATAAAGGCACAGAGAAGGATAGTACAAGCGTAGAGCACTCACGCTGCTAGATATAAATTTAGTTATTGAACTAGAAACTTAGAGGAAATCGGTAACTGCTTTATGGTATCTCCAAGACAGTTTCCAAACAGAGTAAAAAAATAATTGAATAAAAAAAGCATAGGTGACTTAAGTGGTTATTTTAGTGATAGGAAAGGATTTTCTGAGAATAAAACCAATTAAAATAAATAAGTAAATTTCTGTAAGGTGCAATAGTCCATGAATTTGAGAGCATTTAAAGGCAGTTGACCAACTGGGAAAATATACCTGCAAAATGGTAGAGGTTTACTATCTGTAGTGCATAACCCAGTTTTCTAATTTAGGAAGCAAAGCTGAGTATCACTGGTTAGAAGTCGGTGGCAGTCGTGTGCACCTGGAGATCCAGGCCGAAGGACAGAAAGCCTCTGAGCGCTAACACAAGGGTGTGGTGCGGGGTGACCACTGCAGAGGCTGGTGGCTGAGCAGGGCACAGGAGAAGGGGGCAGGGCAGGCCTCCTGGCGGACCCCAGGGGAGCGGGAGATGCAACACACTGATCCTCTCACGTACGTTAGAGAAGGGAAACCCTGGGAGTCAGTGGTCTGCGTGTCGGTCTCAGGAGGCTAGAGGAATAGCAGTAGGTTAGAAGGGAGAAGGAACGAAATCATAAAGGATAGGTGCATAGTCTATAAAGTGGAAAGTCACATTCAACAAAGTCACAGTTCTTTGACAGCATCCATAAAATTTGCAAACCCTGGGAAGTCTGACCAAGGGAAGAAAAGAGAAGGCACGATGCTGATAATCAGCAGCAGGAACGGAAAGGGGGCTGTTGCTGCAGACGTGACCAGCGTTAGCAAGGTGACGTGGTGCTGGGAGACTGTGTGTCCCTGGAGGGTGAGAGGAAGTGCGGGAAGCCGTGGGCTCTGTCTGCTGCAGCTCCCGTGTGCTCGAAGCACCTTTGGACGTGGGGGCCTGGAGCTAATAAGCTGGGACAAGGGGAGACAGCGGCCAGAGTGCGGTCATGGGGGTGGGGGGCAGTTATGACCGAGGGTGAGTGGACAAGCAAGGAGAAAGCAGGTCAAGTCAGGTCAAGTCATCCGATCCTGCCTGGACCTTGTGGGGGTCGTTGACTCGTTTGCAGTCTGCTGACTGAGTACCAGCTATGTGGAAATCGTAGTAAATGCAGGAAAGAAAACTGCCCAAGCTGAGCGGATCTCCCAGTGGGGGGGTGACAGGCCGTGAACGTCAGCACTGAACCTTGGCACACCTGCATAGGGTGTCTGGAAGAAAAGGGACAGCCTGAGGCAAGAGGCGGACCAAGGACGCAGTGTTTTGGAGGCCTCATCGGGGAGGTGGAGGTGGCGGTGGGCGTGTCATGTGCCACGTGGTCAAGTCCATGGGATACACAGGTCTCCTGTGGCCTCAGGAAGAGTGGCGGCACACACCTGTCATGTTGCACTGTGGCCACAGCTCAGGTGACCTCCCCAAAAGATAATGCGCGTCAAGGCATAGCAGTTCGCGAAGTGAATTGCTTTCCATGGAAATGCCAGCAGCACGTTTTGTAACACGTAGTAAATACCACAACTCACACCCCCACGCAGGCCAGGTCCTTAGCAGTGACCTCCATCTGAGCCTGTGGTTCCTTATGCTCTCCTCTGCGAACCTCCCGTCACCTCCCTGGTTCTCCGTCACCTTGTCAGACCCTCCTGTCACCTCCCTTCGTATGTTGTTCACTTTAACTTTGGTCTCATTTTCAATTTATTTTAAAGGACTCGCAGCACAAAACTGCTTCGGCTGATTGACCTGGATTTTTCATTCACGTTCTCTCTCTTGGATCTGCCACCAATAAGCGAATATGACATGTATATCAGAAACTTCGGGAAGAAAAACACTAAGCAGGTTGGTACACGCCGTGTGAACTCAGGGACAGTGCAGGTCAAGTACAGTAAGTAAAGCTGTGCCGGACGTGGCCTGTCCCGGAATCATGGGGCATGGGAATGGCGTGGGGAGGATGTGGACTTGAGGAGAGAGGACCCTTCCATCACATGGATGGTGCTCGTTACCCTGGAGAGGTCGTGCCGATGTGCACATGCCCACGTGGCCCAGGGCCGCTCCCACAATCCGCGCACAGCTTTACGGAGAGCAGAATGTCACCTTTGGGTCCCTTGCTGAGTTTCTGGTGAGTATGTGGCCATCCTCCTTACATGACACCTACAATTCCAGGGTCTCCCCCAAGCTCCATGCACACACTGATCCCCAGCTGCCCACTTCTGACCCTTCTTAGTACTCATCGTGTCAGCCTCCTCTCAGGTCCCAGTGCGCCCAGCACGGCCTCACCTCGCAGGCCTCCCGTCACCTCCCTGTCTGTCCTGTCCCCTCCCCGTGTGTCCTCTGTCACCTCGCAGGCCTCCCATCATCTCCCTGTGTGTTCTCTGTCACCTCGCAGGCCCTCCTGTCACCTCCCTGTGTGTATCTCAGTGTCCATGGTCTGTCCTCGAGGTGAATCCTTCCGCAGAGACTTACACTGAATTCCCTCTTACTCCCAAGTGGCCACCACACATCCCACATCATTTTGTACCTCCCTGGAGTGCTTTAGTCATCCATCTGGTGATGGTCCGGCTTCCCAAAGTTTGAAGTCAGGGACCGTCTCTCAATTTCCTGTGTCCCCATCAGTGGCACCAGTCGACGCTGCATGGGGCCGTTCCATCAGCAGGACTCCTCAGGAGGAAGCGGGTCACAGGATGGAACTCGGAGCTGACGGTTAATTCCATCTTGCAGCTGACTCACCCTGACCTTGAGTCTGTGATCTAACTTCTTCACTTGCTTTCCTCATCTCAGACCTCTTAGGAACAAAACTGTCTTTACTGAAGCATGTACCTTTTTTAAATAAAATGATGGTCTTTGGTTTTACAAGGCCAGTCTGTTCTAAAAAACATAGGGTGCCAGTGGGCCAGGCAATAGTATTTTCAAACCAGAGCTAAATTGTTAGATGTGACTTTTTGAAAACACTTCTAAAATCAGGGCTATGTGTGGCAAACGTTTAGGACACAAACAGTCTTTGCATGGCTGTTATTTATGCCATGGTACTTTTGATAAAAATAAGACAGCCATTAACACCTTTAAACGTTGTGATGGCCTTGGCAGTGATGAGCCCCAGTGCTCACTCCAGCATCCCTTTCTTTTTAAGGCGTACGTTCAGTACAATGAAGATAATGTTGAAAGAGACATTCAGACTGAGAAGATAGAGACCCGGGAGGCATGGACCCAGCACCCAGGGGAAGGCACGGCGGTGTCCGGGGGTAAACGGCCTTTCGTTCCTGACCACTGAGAGTTGAAACCCTTTCCCTTATTTTCAGTGTTGTGTTTGTGACATTTCTTCTTTCTTCTTATATCTTTCCCTTGAGGGCAGTTGTTAGCATGTGACTGTGTGAATACCCAGCCTTTTTTATGGGAGCAGCTTTGTGACCAGTAGCGTGAGTGCTGAGCAGGAGGCCAGGTCTGGGCCTGTCTAATTCTCCACATAAGGAACGAGTCTGCATTCCAAGCAAGTGGTTTTGAAGGGGCTTCTGGAACATTCCCTCCTTTTAACTTGGGGACAGTCTGTCCTCAATTATAGGGATTTCCATGTATTAAGTAGTTTCCATGTATGGATATAGATGGAAGGTCCACAGCATAGAATGTTGTGTGCACGCTGGGTTCTCTTCAGGTCGGTGCGTGCTATGTCTCACGTCCCTGCTTGTGGTCATTCTGAGGCGGTGCCTCTGCCATACTCTCGGCTCAGGAAAGTCTCTAGGAGATCATACCGAAACATAACACTTGATAATTAAACTGATGCCTTTAATTACTTTCCTTAATGCTTTTAAGTAGGATTCCGATCTCAGGCTTTATGTGAAACAAGATGCAGTTTATTCTTTAGAACACATTTATTGGGCATCATCGGTTAATGAGATGAAGTGAATTGTAGGTGCACAACATTGTAACGCAGTCTGGTCTCCTCCCATCAGGATGCAGTTGTTTTTGACAAAGTGGCTAGTAGTTCCAGAGAATAAAATGTGGATTTTCTGAGTTCTCCCTCTAGTGATCACTGTCAGACCTCTGAACCCTAGGGCGTGTGATGCACGACAGGGTTAAAGTCAATATGGCTGGTTTTATATGACCTTTTTCAGGGAGCAAGAGCAGAGATCACTCTGATGCTGTGGTTGTCCCCAAGGTCGACACACCGCGACTGTCCAGCTTTCTCCGAGCGGCCTGCCAGGTGCGTGCTACGAAGTGTCCCGTCACATATGTCACCAGCACTGCTGGCTGTGGATTTGGATTCTGTACCTTAATATTAAATTGTGTACCTCCTAAAATAAACATGGACTAAAAAGCAGACATATCAAGTTGGCAAGACAGGTAGGTGGTTTGAAACTATAAACTCATGATGTTTTAAACCGTTCATGGAAATGTTCAAACATGGAGAGATCACGGGCACAGTACGGAGAGCCTCGTGCACTTCAGGAGGCCCCCTGGTCTCCTCTGAGCCCCACTCACCCACCCCCCCTCACGATTCCTGTGACACGAATGACAGTGGCCATGCTGAGGCTCAGCATTGGTGACATTTCCAACCTAGCAGGTGCAGAGCTGGTATTCACAGTCCCACGACTGCCTCGTGGTTTGCAGATGCAGGGTCTGCATGTGAACCGCAGGAAGTGCAGTGACCGTGTGCATTGGTCTGGTCTGGGTGGCTGGCGGCCCTTCCTGTCCATGCGTGTGTTCCGGTCACACTCGCACAGTTTATGTTAACAACTGCTCTGTAAGTGTGAGTCTTGGGGGCCTGAGGGGACAGGGCCGGCGGAGACTGGTGACGAGAAGGGATGATGGCTGCAGGACATGGGGAGTGAGGCAGGAGGCCCTGCCCTCCCCGCTGTCTTCGGTCTCCCCACTCCCCGCACCTGTCCCATCAGAGCTGTGTTGGACGTTTCTCCTGCGTCTAGTGTCTCTGACCACGTCACCCTGACCACGGCCATCAGAGCAGTGACAGTGACTTCCTGCTCATTCTGGGTCCTTGCTGTCGCCCGGCGAGGAAGACCGTGGTGGTGTGTGGTTGACGTTTCTTTACACCCTGCATTTATTCCAGAAAAGTCAGACGGTCAGCCACTTCCCTCCCCATTGTTTTTAGCACCATCTTGACCATAAAACACAGCACGTGATGGTGGGTACCAGCTCTGCGGAGGGGCTCGTGTTCGTGGAAGTTTACCTGTTAGTTTCTTCGGTGCACACAGAACAGCGTCATGCCACTCTGTTTTTATGACGTCTCGGAGTTAAGCAGTTACCTAAGACGGATAAACGAATAGGCAGTGATCTGTGTGTCTTTTTTTCTTAAAAAGTGCACACGCTGTGTGTTGACTGCGGCTGCTCACTGTCTTTGAAAGGTGGTCATGGTTTTGCTTGAAGAGGACCGTGTGGCCACGGTGCCTGGCTGGAGCCCCGGAGCGCAAGGTGGCACCCTGCCCTTCAGCGACAGCGCCTCGAAGCTCAACACCAGCCTGCCGTTCCTGCAGCGTAAGCGGCTGCCCTGGGGCGTTGGAAACACAATGCTAAACCCCAAAGTTGAGCCTGTGGTCTTTCCTTGTCATCCTGGGTGACGAGACGGGGCTTCGTGCCTGTCAGCAGGTCCGCCTGCCCCAAGTGTGACGACCTGTGATGCGCGTGTGGCGACGGTCAGTGGGGGGACTGCAGGGTGTGCGCAGATGAGCGCCCTTCGGTGAGCCGGGCCAAGGCGCCGCGTGTCCGTGCTGAACCCCGCTTCTTTGTCCCTTTGGTGACTCTGTTTCTTTCCATTTATTGGAGTAGAGAAACTGATGGCAGCCGACAGTGTGCTCGGAGACAGGTGTGGGTAGCACGCTCAGCGTGTCCCTTGGGGCTTCGGGCTGAGATTTTAAGTTCACCTGTGGTCACCAAATGTAGCACGCTCAGCACACAGAGCCCCTGCCTCTGACGTGGCGTGCAATTGCATGCAGTCGTTTCGATCCGCTTAAACACATGGCGTCTACATGACCCAAGTCCAGTTTCTTAAGCGGATCTGGTCCCCAGTATGAAGGGGTCATGCTGAGCCTGGTGCCAGCTTCGCCTCTGCTCCTGGGCCCATGGTGCCACTTGTTCCAGATGTTTCTTCTGTCCTGGCTGCTGTTTGGAGATATAGAGTCATACATGTTCCTTTGCATTTGACATTCATGACAGTGGCATCAGTAGTTTAAAAAAAGGCATGTGTTATTTGGGAGTGCTCTCGTTTTTCAGAGGTAGGAGTTACCCTGTTGGAAGAACAGAGAATCGTATCTGTGCCACTCAAAATGCCGCTGCTGTGCACACACCCATGCGCCACCTCTCCTGGAGCTGCTACGTGAGGGCGCCTGGCAGCCTGCAGGCTCCTGCACAGGGCACGCGCCCCGAGAGCCCCTCTTGAGGGATGGTTGGTGCGCATGTGACCTTGCAGGTGTGACACTCACACCTGCCCACCCTTCGTGAACAGAGGGACATTTTCCTTGTTCTAGTGAAGTAATCGTGAGGTGACAGGAGGAAATGAGATTGGGTGACAGGTGTGCGATGGAGTGGACGTTCACTCACCTTGTGCACTGGGGCCTTGGTCCCAGCACACACCGCCTCTGCTCCGACCGCTCTCAGAGCCCGCATCACTGACTGTGCATGACAGGGGGACGCAGCCTGCACTGGCCTCGCTCCTGGTTGACAGACACGCAGTGGGTGTCTGCAGCGTCCCTGGCATGCTTGAGACGCAGCAGTGGACAAACAGATGGATGTCCTGGTGGGTCAGAGACTGCAGACCGGCCAAGCGAGGGCGATGTGACGGCTGGCGGAAGGGGCGTGTTCTGAGGAGGAGAGTCAAGTGTGGCTGGGAGAGGAGGTGTCACAGCAGGTGGCTGCCATCCCTGGTGGAGGGGCCTCGCTGTGTGAAAACGGGAGGGTGCTGGCGGGGTCCCTCGCAGAAGAGGGAGAAAGCACACTGCCTGCACCGCACCGTGCCGACCTGTAGGCGGTGCTGTTTGGCGCAACCACGAGGCCGACATGGACAGTCCTCCAGGAGCGCGTGGGCGTCCGTCAGGCCCGGATCTCAGGCGTGTGCGGCTCTGAAAGGAGCGTGTTGGTTTCTTCATTAAGCTGCAGTTGGCGTATCCTAAGTGTGCTCATTCATTCAGCATGGGTTCTGGCGGGTTGCTAATATGCAGAAATGTGTCCCTTCTGTTGTCCTTAGATCGAAAAGTGTCCTGCTTGCACGCCTCTCCGGCCCAGGGGCAGATCGTGGTGTCTGCTCACAGCCTGCCTACAAAGACATGCACCTCCCTGCTGGACAGCAGATATGTGCTCTGTGTGTGGGATATCTGGCAGCCCTCGGGGCCTCAGAAGGTCTTGGTCTGCGAGTCAGAGGTACAGCTCGGGGAGTCCTGGGGTAACGAGACGAGGGGCAGGTGGCAGGGGCACAGTGGCCGGGGATGGGTGCAGGAGGATGGGAGCTTTCAAGGTTATTTCTCTGTCTTCCTGGCCGCCCTCAGCTCTGCCTGGCGGGTGTGAGGAGCCCGGTCGTCACAGCCTCGTAAGTCCTCTGTGTGGCCAAGGCTTAATAACATCTCTGCCCTGGGCACGGCTCTGGGGTCCCCCAAGCATACTGTTTGCCTGCACTGTTTGGGTCATGGACATTTTGGAGGGTCCTTAACGTGCTGGAGATTTTCAGCCTCTAGTGTCAGACGTTTCCTGGCCAGTGGTTGACGGAGTCGTGGTCTAGTGACCACGCGGGTCAGTGGGACAGCTGACCTGCTGGGTTTGCTCCCCTTTGGATCGGGGAAACACGTGCACTGGACTCTGCGTTAGCCTCAGCTCAAGCCACTGGCAAAATGACCTATTTGGAGATTGGTTGAGATTTTGCCAGTTGCTTAAGAGTGCTGGTGGCTTGAGTTCTGGTTAACGGAGAGTCTACCTACATTTATCCGGCATCTACCGGTCCCCACAGGTGCTGGTTAATGGACAGTCTGCTCTATTTATGCTTTTCTATTTATGTGCTCCTTGACCTCAGAATCATTGATTTTCACCAAAACCATGAAGAGTAACTACGGGTGTCAGTTTTGAGTATGACAACTTTTAGTGACCTAGGTTGCTAATAGAATGACAGATGGTAGCTTGGCCATTCTAGCCCTGGGGTTCATGGCACACGCTGTGTGCCCAGCACCACCCTGCAGGGTCAGCCCATCAGCCTGCACTCCACCGCAGGAGGCTGACGCTCAGACAGGTCCGGAAGCAGGGTCACGGGGACGCTGTGGGCAACGGAGGGCTTTCTGTGTGTCTGCAGGTCACGTGCTGCTGCTTGAGCCCCTGTAAGGCCTTCCTGCTGTTCGCGGGAACTGTGCACGGTGCAGTTGTCGTGTGGGACCTCAGAGAGGACCCTCGGATACACCGTTATATGAGGCTGAGCAACTGCAGCTGGACGTTCAGGACGGCCACATTTTCCACCGGTCAGTGCCTCCCCTGCCCCTCAGCATCTTCTGGACGAGCCGTGGCAGGTTCGAGGGACGTCTGGCATTTCTAGGCATTCAGTGCTCAGTTTCCCCAGAGGATGGAATCTGACCTATGGGCAAAAAGGCTTTTGACAAAATAGGCAAAAATCCATCCAGTGACGTTGCACCCATGGCCAGCAGATGGCACTGTTCTCTCTTTGAATTTGTGGATTCCAAACCCTGAGTGAACTGACGTTTAGTTTGTTGAGGTGAGTTGGCATGTGCGCCCAGTGGCTTAGCTGACTCCACTAAGGGCACCAGTAGGGGCCAGAGCTGCTGAGGGCCCCCGGGGCCCTGCCCTGGGAGTTGGCTCTTCCCTTTGGCTCCCATCTGTCTTTGCAGCTTCCTCTCGTGAGGGGGTTCTCAGCCTCCCTCCCGCCCTCCGTGCTGTAGATGGGACAGATGTGGCAATTCGCTGGGATGGCTGCCCGTCTCCCTTGTCACAGGCATTTTGGGGTCTGTGGTCTCTTTCGTGGGAATGGTGAAAGTGATAGTCACGTAGGACTTCACTGTGCTCCTTGTTGGTCTGGTGGTATTTGGGGAGCGTGTGTCCCAGAGGCAGCCGGGGTTTGTACCTGCATAACGTGGATTGTGTTTCCGTGACCTGCCACTGACGCGCGGGGGTGTGTGCTTTAAATCCTAGACGGCATCCTTACGTCAGTGACCCACCGTAGCCCGCTGCAAGCCGTGGAGCCCGTGTCGGCGTCCGTCTGCAAGAGGCAGAGTTTTGTGCTTTCACCCTTTTCCACTCGGGAAGGTGCGTGAGCCTTCAGCTCCGTGAAGTCCTTAGGCCAAGCCGTGAAATGCCCTCTCCTGGTTTACCAGCTCCTTCTCCCCTGTTTCTGCTTTTGTTAGAGCTGTCAGGTCTGTCATTCCACATTGCTTCCTTGGACGAGAGCGGGGTTCTCAACGTGTGGGTGAGCGGATGCGCCCGGGACTCGCACGCACCCCATGACTGGCTGGGGACACACGAGCTGACGGCGTCAGGGCAGGACTGGTTTGCGGGGCCTCCTGCAGGATCCGGGGGGGACAAGAACGAATGGTGTCAGGGCGGGACGCCACCCTGAGGCTCTGCCATGGGCCCATCACCGAGTGGACGGCAGGGGAGGGGGTTGTAGCATTGGGAGCGTGACTTTTGAAGGTCGTGCTCACTCTCTTGTCTGGAGCCGTCACATTTTAGCACCTGAACCAGAGCGCTGTCTTCATTAGAGCGATGCTTTGCTGAGACCATTTTTGTCATTGCAGAAAGTACAACACTCATGTTCTATCTTCTATTTCTAGGTGGTTGTTGAGTTACCAAAGGCAGATGCTGCAGGTTCAATAAGTGACTTAGGTAACTGTTAAATAAAGAAACGAATTTTAGTTATTGCTAAAATGAATAGAGATGCCAGTAACTGCTTTGAAGAATAAGTAGTTGGCACCCTGAAAAATGGACATTAAAGTTTATTGTAACCTCATCCACCATTGCATGAGTACCTGTCAGAGTGACTGAGTGACATTCTGAGTGTTTTCAGTAAGATGAAAAGATGTATTTATGTCCATGTGTCACTCTGTTCCCTAAGTTATAAGTTCGGGACGTCAGGGGACACATGTGTCCTGTGGGTGCTAGGTCAGTAGCCGGTGAGAGAACTCTGATCACGGTTAGAACTCATCAGCCACCATCTCTCCATTGTCGATAATGTGTTTTCTGAGCAAGCTGGGCTGTCCTGGGTGGCAGGGAACTAGGGTGACGGAACTGTCCTGCCCCCAGAAGTCTGGGCTCAGGGAGATGTCATTGCTTACTTAGAAGGGGTGCGTGTCAAGGGCCGTGGGCCCAGGTCAGTGGTGACTTCCCTGGGGAGGGGACATGTGGGTCATCCAGGTGAGCACCCCTTCCCTGGACAGGTTGAGGGTGCTTTCCAGTCTGAATGGCAACCTTGGACTTGGGCTTAGCTTGCACGAAGAGGTGCACTGACTCCTCGGTCCTCCATTTGTAGGGCTGATACCTGGAGGAAGGGTGAAGCTGATGCACAGCGCTGTGGTCCAGCTGGGAGACTGGTAAGACGCCCCGCTCTGAGGTCAGCTCCCGACCACAGGGGCCCGGCTCCCACAGGACGCCCCCGACCACAGGGACCTGGCTCCCACAGGAGGCGGTGGCCTCGGGTGCTGGCATGCATAATATGTGGGTGCTCAGGGAGGGTGGCAGTAGAGATCCAGCTTCCCACATTGTGTTCTTGCTGAATAGTTTGTAGTTAATGCGTCAGTGTGAAAATGCATTTGCTAAGCACAGCGCTAACCCTTTCCTTCCGTTAAAACTTTTTCCACCTGATAAGTTTCCATCCACTGTTAATACATCCCTGAGGTCAAACATAATTAGATAAGTTTCAGGAACCAGAAACATTGACATCGAAGTTTAAGTCAGAACTTGAGAGTCCCCAGCTGGCAGGTGGTATTTGCAGTCTGAATGTGGGTATGAGAAGAGAGAGTGACCAGGTTCCTGGTCCTTACTGGGGCAACATGGCCCTCTCCTGTCACAAGTATGTACAAGGCTGGACAATTAACTTCACGAACTCATCCTAGGACAAGTGCTACACACCTCATTGCTGAGTAGCACTATGGTTGCCTTTGAAGTCCTCCCCTCGGGAAGCTGTGCACCGACGCCAGCACCTAGTCCACCCTTCAAAGCAATTCTGGAACTTTTTTTCTGGAATGGCCATCAGAGCTGTCATCATGCCCAAAAACCTAACAATTAAGTTCGTGAACTTGCCACCATGCACTTACGTTGGCAGCGCTGCACAAACTACTCGGTGAGGGGTCAGTATGACAACAACTCTGATGGCCATTTCAGAAAAGGAGTTCCAACACTGCTTTGAAGGATACTGGTGTCGGTGCACAGCTTCCCAAGGGGAGTGTGTCGAAGGTGACCATAGTGATATTCAGCAATGAGGTACACAGCACTTACTCTAGGATGAGTCCACAAAATTAATTGCCCCACCTCATACACTGGACAAGGTTAGGAACCAACAGCAAACTAAGTGGAGTTTTAAAAGGGAGGAGAATCTGCCAGACCGAGGGCAGAACTAGAAGTCGGCGTGCAGCTTGCGCAGGGTGCAGGCTGGGCGCCCTCAGCTGTGCCAGGCCCCCACCCCCACAGGACGGGCAATGCACCAGGCTTGCCACCAGCAGGGAGAGAGAAGCCCTCGCCCAGGGGACAGGCAGAGTAGGAGAGTGGAAACCCCAGGCTCAGGATCTGCAGCTGAGCAGCTAGTGTCAGAGTTGCAGACGAGTGGCCCCAGCTGGCTCACCGTTGGAGCACAGGGAAAGCTCCCAGGGCTCCCACAGGAAGGGCCACACAGAAAACTGATAGAGACAGCACCCATGAGGAAGCGTCACCACAGCACAGCAGACAGGACTGGCATACTGAAAACGTGAGGTCATCATATGACCTAAAAGACCATTGTAGGAGGGAAGCTCACTCATGAAGTTTGAAAGTCACAAAGTTAAGTAGCTGAGTAGACATAGCAGAAAGAGAATCAGTGAACAGGAGAACGGAGCAGAAGTCAGCAACACAGCAACAGACGGGAAGCAGGGTGTAAGCCCCAGCAGACATGGGAGGTGGCCTTGTGCACGTGTCACGGTGCGTGGGAGTGCTGAACGCGTCACGTGTCAGCCCGTCCTTGCTGTTTGAACCACTGTTCATTTTGCTCCTTCTTTCCAGCCTTTCCCTTAAAGGCTGTGAGTTTTGGGGACCCACACAAACGCTGAACGTTAAATTCCTGCCGTCAGATCCTAATCACTTCATTGTTGGCACCGACATGGTGAGTAATACTAAAACTTCATTCTGGGACTCATTCTTCCTTCTTAGAGTTGCTCGGTAAATACTTTGGTTAAAGATTGTGACTGTTTGCTTTTGTTACAATGTTGTTAAAATTGCTTCTAGAATACTAGCCATGCGCTACCTTGTCCTTAATCCTTCTGTGGTTGCTAGGGTGTGATTAGCCACGGCACCAGACGAGATTCGGGAGTATCTCCTAAATTGTTCAAACCCCGCCAGCATGGTGTGCGGCCCGTGAAGGTGAACGTGATTGACTTTTCACCGTTTGGAGAGCCGGTGTTCTTGGTAAGGAATCGGGTTGAGGGCACCAGTTCTGTGGCAGCCGAGCGCCGGCAGTGACACTCTTATTGGAAGTCTTCTGTGCGGTCGTCATGGGCCGCCTTGGCACCTGCGGGCTTGCATGGGGATGTCTCCGCATGCCTCTCCTTGCTTCTCTGAAGGTCCCATCTGTGCACATCATTGCACGTGCTGCTGACCAGATCGTCTTGAATTTTTATTTTTATTTTTATTTATTTATTTATTTATTTTGCTTTTTGGTATGTGGGTAGCTCCCTGGCTGGGAATCGAACCCAGGCCACAGCGCTGACAGCGCCAGCGCCGAAGCCTTAAGCCACTACACCATCAGGGAACTCCCTGAATTTTTATTTTGACAGTTTCGGTCTTACAGAGAAGTTACAAGAATGGCGCAGAGGATCCCTGCTACCCCTCACGTAGGCTTCACATGCATCACACACAGTGCAGCTCTGGTCTGTCCCTGCATCTCCGTCCTTAACTGGATGTGGGCTGTGCGGTCCCCACAGTCCGTCCAGTGGGGATCATCTGGGGTCGGCGCTGGGGAGGGCCGGTTACCCGGTCTGTACGGGATTGAATTCCCTGATCCGGCCCCTGGTGTCCTTTGTAAGCCAAATGGCCCCCCAGATCGTGTGGCTCCTTCATTTATCGTGCCTCTCCAGCCTTAGACAGTTCTTCAGTCACTTGTGACCTTGACATTTTTGAAGGGCATAGAGTGCTCCTCAGTGTGAATTTGTGTGGTGTTTCCTCATGGTTAGATTCAGGTATTGCATCCTGACCCGTCTGCTGGCCCCTGGATACGGTAAAGCCGGCAGTGCGGGGTCTCCACCTTCCCCTTTAGGTTAGGGGGCATCTTCGGGGGAGGCAGAGGGTAGGGTGCGAGTGTCCGTGGCCCTCACACTCTTGCTTCCTCCGCCCGAACCCTGGCATCCACTGTGATTCTCACTGGTGTGTGTTGTCAGGCTGATTGAAGACGTGACTTTGACCCCGTTCTCGTCTCCCGTGTGGGCGTGTGGCTCACAGTCACCTACGGCCCTCGTTCTGCCGCGCCCCTGGGGCCAGCGTGGCCCTGCAGCTGGTTCCTAGGTCCTGACAGTAGCCTGTAAGCCCTTCTGTGCCATTGGTGCAGTGAGCCTAGGACTGGCCTTGTCTCCAAGGAGCTCTGGTAAAATCCTAGAAAGCAAAGTCGGGGCAGCATGACGTGCCGGTGGACAGGACACAGCGCATGCGCAGAGGGCTGGCTCCGGGCGCCCCCCGACAGCGGAGCGCGCAGGGCCTTCGTGGTTGGACGCGGCGTCCGCCCGCCCTTCGTTGTCGTGTGCGAAGGATTCAATCTTTTGAGTAAAAGGAAATTAAAAGCTGCTCTTTCTGGTCTTTGACTAAACCAGCTAAGTTTTGTTTCATGGAAGTTTCAGCCCAAGGGGGTAGGTAACAGTGTGGCTGGTACAAACGTATTAATTCTTTTTCAAGGGGCGGCTCATTTATTTTCATGGAGGCAAGCTCAGGGGCTTAGGCTTGAATCAGCGCTATTCAACTTCGTTAAAAATAAACACATATTTACATGGTCACTGAATTCATTGACTCTCAGCCATTTTGGGCAGGGGAGCAGGGCAGAGTGTAGTACAGTCTCCGTGGTGGATGCTTAGCTTCGTCGTTTGGGAGGACAGATTTAATCTTATAACTTAATGTCTGGAAAACAAAAAGTAAAGCCGTTTCCTTTGCTGTGCAAACTAAAGCAAGCTAACGCTCTGAAAGATTCCCCAACTGCTGAGATTGGGTAAATAAGGAAAGGGACCCAGGATCCACAGCCCCGCCCTCACCCCCAGGCCGGCTGTTCTGACGGAAGCATCCGGCTGCACCAGCTGACGTCGGAGCACCCTCTCATGCAGTGGAGTGACAGCACTGGCGGCCACGCTGTCACGGGCCTGCAGTGGTCCCCAACGAGACCTGCTGTGTTCCTGGTCCAGGATGCCGCCTCCTATGTTTACATTTGGGACCTCCTGGAGAGCGACCTGGGCCCCGTGGCCAAACAGCCCATCTCCCCAGACAGGTAAGCGGGGCGGCCTGTGGCGGGCCGTCACACACAGGTGAGTCTTACAAGTGCGTCACCGCTCGTCTTTCTTGTACGTCAGTGTGCCACACTTAAAATGGGTTTATTCATGTTTACATCTAAGTATCGTTTTTATGTTTATCAACTTACATAATCTCTTAAGAACTCCCGTAAAGTGTGTTTGTCACATACTTAGTCCAGAATAGCATATGTGTTCAAGAGTTCGTACTGTGCTATTTCCCATCCTTGTCATTCTGCAGATCAGAGCAGCATCTTTTTGTGAGCTTAGTTATGCTTGTTCACTGGTCTTACAGAGCAGTGTGGACCTGAGTGATCCAGGTCCTAAGAGGGACGGTCACCTGGACTTCAGAAAGTTACCTCATTTCACTTCAATGGTGTTCCTCGGCCCCAGAGTGATGTCACAGTCACACCAGCCATGTGGCCTTTGCATACTTGCATGTGGGGCCCATTCGTGCGAATGTGGGACGGGCTCACCAGTAATTCCTTGTCTTGTTTTATTGATTGAAAGTTGAAATATTTAGAAAAGCTTTCATTATGAAGACTTCTCTCTTCACCCAACTTTGCCTACTCACCTGTCTTTTTACTTGAGATTTTCTGTTCCAGTAGTTTTCCCACAGCGAAGGCTTGTAATAACCCAGGGGGCGTTGGGGGTGGGGGTGGGAGTGGTAGTGGTGGAGCAGAGGACCACCCGACTATAAAAGAATCAGACACAGAAAATAGTTTGGCAGAATGTTAGGGATATACCGAACAAGATCTGAAAAAAGTTTTTAAATTTCATTTATTTAGTTCAAGTACTAGATATATACATTATTCTGATTATTTAAAAAATATATCATCAAAATCCAGACTGTGATTCATATATAAACACATATTCCAAAGTTTGCCAGTTATTTAATAAAACAAATAAATGTTCATAGAGCATCTGCTATGTGCCTGGTGTACAGTGAACCCTTTGGTGGGCTCACGTCCTCGTGGGGTGAGGTGAGCAGGCCCCACAGTGTGTGAGGGGGAGAAGTGAGCAGGGAGGGTCAGGACCTCACGTGGGCAAGGAAGGACAGCCTCACGGACAAGGGGATGTTTGGATGTGGGGGGGGGGGAGGTTCTCCCAGGGGACCAAGGTGGACAGACAGGTCCGGGGCTCAGGGCGCGGGGCTCAGCTGGGGACCCAGGGTGTCGAGTCTTTCCTTAGTCCTCATCAGTGATGGCCACAAGCAGTCTATCCAGCAGGCCTCCAATTCAGATACGTTTTCGGACGTTTCTGCAGGTCCTTAGGCATGTGTTTATGTTCTAGCCTTTTGTCGTGACCATTACTGCATTTCTCAGAACTTCCTTTTCACTCCTCCCTTGGGAGGTGGGTGGTTTGACTCAGAGTCACACGGCATGTGCTTCTTGCTTGCAGGCTGGTGGCCATGGCAGGCGTGGGCGACCCCGAGAAGAGCAGCAGCAGCTCGCTGGCCCTGGTGCTGGCCAGAGCCTCCGGCGGCATGGACATCCAGTACTTGAAGCGGGAGTGGGCGACGCCGCTGGCCGACGAGCGGAGGCGGCTGCAGCTGCTCCTGCAGGAGGCGCTTTAGGAGGGACGAGGCAGCGTTGAGGGGACCACGCTGTGTAGTGACCACATCTGAGAGACGTGATTGCACAGTGCGTGCATGTAGATAGAGCACATATATTCTGTGCGTAACTCATTTTACACGAGTGCCACTCCAACATTCCCAGTGAATAAACCAGCCAATATTTTTGAATGGAAACAGCCAATATTTTTAATGTGTTCTGAACACCAAAGGATACCCAGTTATGCTAGTGTAGTCTTTTCTGAGAATATTTCTTATTTTTAGAACAGCCTTAAAATACTGTCAAATTTATTACTAGATTTTAAGCAGTGCACCATGAAAATGAACAGTCGTCTTAGTCGTGCACACAATGACACATGACGTTTTTTAGAAGAGGCTTTACCCTGCCTCCTATGTCACTGACCCCCAAGCACCCGGTCTGTAAGTAGGTGCTCAGATCTTTGTTAAGCAGGTGGCGGATTTGTTCACATTCCCTCTGTGTCTTCGTACCAAACGGGACGTCCGGCGGGGCACTAGCTCAGTGAGCCCGTGCAGGTCAGCCCTCGGTCTTCTATTCCCGCTGTGACCTGCTTAACGCTTGTCTAGAACGAGCTTGTCCAGTCCGCGTCCTGTGGCCAGGAACTTGGACACCCCGGTCTAGGATATTCGAAGATGGACGTTATCTGTAGGCTTCTAATTGTTCAGGGTTCACTCGACCGAACACTGGAGTTGTATTCGTCCTCTCTTTTCGGACCGCTGCTGTGCGTGTGTCCGTGCATCCTCCGGAGCGCTGCCTCCTTTCTCTGACTCGCTCTTACCGGGAGGGTGTTTGCTTGGGCTCTGGTCCTCGAAATTGCCAGTGACAAGTAGACAGGGCCAAGGCGCTGTGTTGAGAAATGCTAGCAAACCCCGTCTCCTGAGTCACGCCCCCAAGCCTCAGTGACACATTAGGAATTGCTTTTAACGGTACATCAGCCAACTCTAGTGCGTCCTCCTTGCTGTTGATTAAAGATTAGAACCCCCATATCCTGCACGGGTTGGCCAGTATTTCTGTCACGCTCTTGTGAGGTGCCAGCCCGGGAGGTGTGATGTGAGGATATCCTGTGGAGGGTGGGGGGCCTGCAGTGTTGTCCTGAAGCCTTTGAGACAATGGCTGGCTTGGTGCTAACGTTTTCAGTGTGTTGGGTGACGCACAGCCGTGTGCTGTGTGTAGACTGATGCAGTTCCTGTGAATTTGTGACCTGAGGGGGCTTCTCTCCCTGTCACTTTCCCTGGGTAGCTGGCCCAAGCACCCCTGCCCCGCCTCACCCCCAGGCCCACAGCGATGGTGTGACTGACCTTAGCAGTGAGCCCTGTCACCTTACACCTACGTGGATGCTTCCTTCTCTGGCGTTGGTGACACCTGCAGGCCATCTTCAGGAAGTGAAAGGAAGGACCTAATGGAGCAGGAGGCACAGACCACAGCACATGCAATGTGAGAGTGTGACCACGCCGGGGCAGCAAGCACCCACTGTCCCAGAACTCCAATGCACGCGAGCTTGCAAGCAGCAGTAGGGCTGAAAGCTCTCCTCTAAGAAATGCTGCTTTAAAAACATCCACTGTAATCAGTCTTTTCATGTTGAGGACGAGGGACTCCGTGTTTGACCAAGGGTGAAAATCGCTTTTATTTTTTAAAAAAATCTTCTGTTTCTGAAAGGTATCAAAGTGAAATACTTCAAGAACCCACGTTGGGTGAGAGCTCCGCAGGGCAGCCGTGCTCTCGGTTCGTGAGTTTTCTGACGTCACCCTGGGCAATCGCCTCTTACTCCATGCAGGCTGCCTAGTGGGGCGGGGGCTGTGGTTGTCACCCACTATGCAGGTGCAGCTGGGACCGGGCCCCACGGAAGAGACCGCGGTTCTGGGGGCCTTTTCCCTGACAAAGTGAGCCCGCCATGCTGCGCCCCGATGTTTGTGAGTGTCACTCAGTGGAAACAGCATTGACCAAACCCCCATCGTGTCTGCAGCAGCAATGGAGGCCCCGCCTTCTCTGTCAGGGCCCAGAGTGGGTGGGAGGGAGTGTAGGGTGCCCTCACAGGCTGACATCCCTACAGGGAGAGCTGGCTTCCTCACCCCAAGCTTGTCCCTTAAGCAAGCCCCGGCCACATGACTGACCCACACCTACTGCAGAGCGCACAGGGGTCAGATGGTCAGGTCTTCCCAGGACTCGGGGGAGCTGACGTGTACACTGTGCCATCGTCTCTGCACCCCGGGAGGACATGGGCTCACTGGCCAGCCGGACAGCAGCACCACGCTCATCTTGCAGGTGGAAGGCATGAGCACAGTGGTCAGCCCTGAAGAGAAGACGGGTTTGTTCGGGAAGCTGGGAGGGGCCAGCCTCCCAGGGACGGCCCGCGAGGCCCGAGCAGAAAGCAGGTCTTGCCGGACGCAGGAAGGTCCTCGGGCCCCTTGGTTCTGGCCCTGCCCTCAGGGCCATCCCGCCCCATCCTGTTCACCAGAGCCCGGGCTTTGCTTCCTCGGGTCCCAGGCAGCCAGCCGAAACCCAAATGTGCTCCTCTAATTAAGAGTTAATGCTGCAAGTTTCATTAAGTGTCACGATGAACGTGCAGTTAGCACAACTCTCGCATTCGGCTCGGAAGCGCAAGTTCTGGGCCTTCATTTTCCCTCCCCGAGACGTGGAGCAGGCTAGTCCGAGTCTCGGGGCGCATTTAGCGTTTCCCTACTTGCCAGCCAAGTATGCCAGTGGTTTCAGAAGTGACATCTTGTTATTTATTCAACAAATACTGAGTTTTCTCAAGGAACGTGGTTACACTCGAGCGATGGTCATTGCCAAGTGGTTTAACCGGAGACACAGGCTCGGTGGGTGACAGTTCAGAACTGACTGCGGTGCTGTCCCCGGGGGGTTACGTGGACTGCGGTTGGGACAGATGACCTCTCCTGTGGTATGACAGGCCGCTCGGAAATGCACACCATGGACTCGTGAGCCTGATCGGGCAACTTCATGAGGACAGTACGAGCCGGAGGGTGAGAACTTGGACTCCGGACCCAAACAGAAATCGGCGGCTTGGGAGCCCGCATGTCGCCCTCCATCCTCCTCAGGGCTGGCGTTGCCCTCAGGAAGCCACCCCACCGGGAGGGGGACCAGGCCAGAGGCCCCGGGATCCCCTGCCTCTCCTCCTCCTCCAGCCCCGGAGCCTTCTGTGACAGGCGTGGGGTCCCCTCTGCCCCCGACGGTCCATTAGCGGCTTTGCTCCGCATCTCTCAGGGGGCTTCTTTACACGGAGGACTGTTCAGTGTTTCCTCGACTAAGGGGAGACACTTGTCCCCCCCTTTTTTCCTTAAGTTCTGATGAAAAATTTAAGCCCAGACCGTTGGCTCTCCTGCTAATAGCGGAAAGGAACCCCCCAGGCGTTTCGAGGCGCGGTCAGAACTTCTGGCTGCTTGCGGGTCCGAAACACCCGCCGGGGGTGGGGTGGGGGGTCCCCCCGACCCGGCATCTCGGGGTGGCCGGAGGGCTGCCGGGTGCTCGGGCGTGAACGAAGCCCCGCGTCTGAGCACCCACGTGGAGATGGCTGCGGGCCCTGCGCGCCGGCCGCGTGGACGCAGAGGTTTGTCCCAGGAGCCCGTGACCCGTTTCCAGGCAAGGCGCGTCCCCGGAGGGCCGGCCCTGGGGTCGCCCTGCTGGGCTCGGGCCCCCTGCTCTCCCCATCGTCACAACTGATGGACACCAGCCCCGCACCCCCGCCCACGGGGGCGAGTGAGGAGTCGGGGACACGATGGCCCCAGCGGTATTTCTGACGAGGTCGCCGGAAGCGCATGTCGCGGCACCGCTGAGGGAGGCGGAAAACCCGGGACCGGCCGCTTCCGGCCCAGCCTCCCCCACTGTGTAGCGTCACCACTGGACCCCTCGGTGGCCCGGCGGTCCCCAGGTGGCCGGTCGGCACGGGTTTCGTTGTTTCTCGTCCTCCTCCTTCCACCCATAGTCCCATGGGTCATGTATTCCGAGGGACCCCCCGGGACACAGGCCCTGTAAGACTGGCTTGCTGATGTCACATATCCCACTGGACCTTGTTAGTCGGATTTTTGATTTTTGGAGGTGGCATTTTCTGGGTTTTCTGTCGTACTGTTAATTCTTCTCTTGACAGACATTTGTGAGCATTCACACGTGACTGGCCCCCCGGTGACACGGCTAGGACACAGGACGCAGGCGGACCCCTCGATGGCTACAGGCTGTACGGATGCAGTGCGCGTGGCACCGCAGCTCCATCTGGGTTCTGGAAGGGCCGACGCTGAGAGCCCAGAGCCTGGAACTGACGGAGGTGCGGGCGGGATCGGCTGTCCCTCAGGGCCCGGGAGGAGCGCCCGGCCCCCAAGGCCCTTACGAGTGGTTTTTCTTTGCCATTTGTCCCTGTTGTCACCGCTGGAGGCTGCAGGGCTTGCAGGAGCCACACACTGGCCCGTGTGCACGGAGATGCTCCTTCCTGGGACTCTGCCAGTCCGGGCCTGTCTGCCTCCTAAGTCCTAGTCACTCGGCTCCATGTCACCGCCTCCTGTGTCATGGTGGGACCTGGCTCCACGTCATCGCCTCCTGCATCATAGTCAGTCGGCTCTATGTCACCGCCTCCTGTGTCATGGTGGGACCTGGCTCCATTTCACCTCCTCCTGCGTTGTGGTGGGCCTCGGCTCCATGTCATCGCCTCCCGCGTCGTGGCGGGCCTCGGCTCCAATGCCTTTCCTTCCTTTGCAAGTGTGACCAGATAACTTAGTGCAAAAGGCAGCAGGTAAAGGGAAGCCCGCCTTCTCTCCCATGGGGAGCAGAGTTGGGTGTGAGGAATAAGAACGTTCATGGAGTGTGGGGGCGTTGGCCCCTCGGCTTAGAGCTCTGCTCTTTAATGTGCAGACTGTCAGTGTTACTCTAGGTGCTGCCAAACCCTAACATTATTAAGCCAGCTACTTTTTTTGATAACTTGATGGTGTGTAATGATAATATATTGGATTGTCATTAGATGGATATTATGATTGGACGGGTGCATGCTTTGCATATATTAATATAAATGTTCATTTCCATGTATGCAAACAACCACATTTGCATACAGTCGTGCACGGGTTTTCCCTGGAGCCCCCTCCCTGGGAGCTCAGGTGACAGACGCTGCCTTCCCAAGAGGATGACCAGGCGCCTGCCCAAGGGCTAATGGAACCTGCGTGGGAAGGAAGCGCCCCTCGTTTAGAAGGAAGTTAGCTGTCCCCATGCGTGTGTCCCCAAAGTGTGTAATGTGACCACCATGCTCTTTTCTCCGAGCCCCACATCCTCTCAGAGCTCCACTCGGGGACTGCCAATCTGCTGGATTCCCAGGAGTTTACGTTTGGGAGCTGCCACGGCCTCTTGGCAGGGACGAGGGACAGCAGCACATGCCGGCTAGCCCGCCTCTTCTCAGCTCCGCCGACGGTTCAGGGAAGGTTCTAGGACATTTTGCTCTCCGGGCCACCCATACTTAGCTGTTGGGCGAAAGCAGTCACAGTCCCCCTGGGGAGAGGCGGACAGGGCTGCTGGTGTCCCTGAAAGGGCCTTGCTGTCCCCAAGGTCCACGCACACCCAGGCGACTCCAAGCTCCCCCAGGCTTGTGTTTCACGGAGGCTTGAGGTTCAGGTGGGGTCATTTCTATGTATCACTAAACCGACTGAAGGCCTCCGTATTCTAGAACATCGGAATCCACTGGGACTTGCGTGGACAGAGAGAGAAGGGGACACCTGGACGAGGACTGGGCGGTGGGATCCCGTCCTGACAGGCCCTCACGGAACCGCACGGGGTGCTCCAGGAGCACAGACATTTGGCTGTACGCTGTGCGATCACCCTTAGCAAGGGACACGGTCCCACTGCGTGGCGTCCCCAGAAGCCCTGGGACGCCCGACACGGGTGGAACACGCCGTCATCAGCCTCCTGCGGCCCCTTCCCAGAGGGGCCTCTGGGAAACACCGCAAGTAGCAGGGTGACATCAGCCAGAGAAAAGGCCACGACAGCAGGTCCCCAGAGCTGTCTGCACGGGGCTGACCGTCCCTCCCTGCCCTTCCCATGGCCTCCTGCAGCCGGCGGCAGCTGAGGTAGCTCGGGGATGGTTTTAGGTTTTATTTGAAATGACTCTGACAGTCCCAAGTCGCTGGCCCAGAACCTCCGATATTCACTTGTGCTGAGTGAACAAGGGCCCTTTTGGTTTGATTACAGATGACTTCTGTCTTCGGAATTAAGGAGACCATTCATCCTCAGTTGCTGCCCTGCAGGAAGGGACAGGGGACCAGCCAGACACCTGCAGAGGGTGGCCCAAGTGACCCGGGCAGAGCGCCACCGACACCAGGCAGCTCTGGGGAGGGAGCTGTGGACCAACTGCCAGACCAGAGACTCTTCGTGGCCCTGGGGGTGAAGCCACAAGTCCTGTCAAAAATGTCCTTCGTGTACTCCTCTCCCTTGATGAGGAGATTAAGAACGTGGTCCCCAGTGTCCCCAGCAGGCAGTGCCCTGGAAGTCACAGCCTGGGAGCCCCTGACCGAGGACGGGAAAGGCAGGGCTCGCAGCTGACTCCGCGGAGGGACCTTGGGCGCTGGTCTGAAGTGGCACATGACCAGCCTCCCAGGAACATCATGGTGGGACGTGACAGCGCAGGAGCCATCGTGAGAGACGCGCCAGTCTGCCAAAATGTGTGTCCCCTGCGGCGGCTCTGAGGGGCAGGGACCCTGAGGATGGCCCTGGGGGTGCCTGAGAGGGAGGGAGGCAAGGACGCGGGCTCAGGTGCACCTGCCTCGGAGCGAGGCCCTTGACCCCGCACCTGCTGCTCAGGTGCAAGGGAACCGACGCTCCGGCAGCCGCCTTCTGGCTCTCTGCTAAGTCACACAGGGACACCCCAGGTTCAGGGCCGGGCTGGCGGGGTGCTGCTGGGTGAGCCGCCTGCCCTCTCTGAGCCTTGGCTTCCTCGTCTGTAAAACGGGGCTAATGGCAGTGCTTTCCGCCCAGGCTGAGGGGTGCTCGGAGGCGGGAAGGTGTTGGCCACCCTGCTGTCCCTGGGCCGTCAGGCTGCCTGCCAATCGGAAAGTCGCTTGGTCACCATAAAAACGAGCCCGGGGAGCTGGTCAAGCCCCTGCCACGGACACCTGCCCTTGGGCCCGGCGCGCTCCCTTTGGGGCCTTGAGGGGTGCAGACGGCAGCGCCCAGGTGCTGCTCTTCACTCCTCAGACCGTGGGCCCCCGCCCACCTCGGCTTCCGGGTAAACTTCCTGCACCCCGGCACTTGTCTTGGGGTGCGCCGTTAGGACCGGCGAGGTCAGAGACGGGGCTGAAACGATTCCTGCACCGGGAGGGACAAACCCCTCCGCAGAAAGGCCTGATGGCACTTGTCCCAGAAGCACGCGGTCCTGGGAAGACGGACTTGCAAAGGACGGTACCGTCCGCTTCAGGCGCGTCCCGGAAGCCCACTCAGCGGGGCGCTTCCTCAGGGCGCACTTCTGGGGGGAGCAGCGCTGTGGGACGGTCACGCGGCCGGAGCCCTCGGAAGGTCTTGCCCGCTGAGGCCACCCACCCCACAGGTGACTGCCCCGCGCTCACACCAGCGCACTCTGTTGTCGGTCTGGGGGATTTTTGGTGGCAGTGCCAGGGAGCTGAGCCCGGACCCGTGACTTCTGTTACCCTCCGACCCCCAGGGTCTTGCTGAGCAGAACAGCCTCTTCCCGGGGGTACGGAAGCACACCTTAGACATGCGACCCCGCCAGACACAGCAGGCCCTGACAGCTGTCCCCGGGGGTGGGCCAGGGCTGCCGGGGCTGCCGAGATGGCAGCAGGTGGCCGAGGGTCCTGACTGGCAGCTTTGGGACGCAGGAACTTCCCCTGGGTCCCCTCAGAAGTACGGGGCATCAGGGGGGCCTCGTAGGTGACGATGGAAATCTCAGTGAGGGGTCCCCTCCGCCGTCCCACTCGGCCACCTGTCTGTGTCACCTCTGCGCTACTCTTTGCTGTCCCCCCGAACACTCGCACCTGTCGGTGCACACAGGCTGTGGCGCTTGTTTTAGGCTCTGAAAGCTCTGCGGAGACACGAGCCACTCTCATGGGGCCCTGCTGTACCGAGTGACCTTAGATCTGAAAGGGCTGTAATTACTGACGTTAGTGTGGCAAAGCCACAATCTCTGCGTGTTCTTCTAGATTCATGGACTCAACTGCAATTATTAAAACCACGGAGCTTGTGTTTTTAAGGTGCACGGAGTTCGGGTGCTGCTCTCACCACTCCCGGGACCGTCCGCCCATGGGGACGTGGGGCCCTAAGCCTCAGAAGGGGTGGCGGGGCCGGCTTGGACTCAGTGTCTTCCAACTACGCTGCTGCCCGTCCCGTCCCAGGCGGTGACTGTGAGTCGTCCCCAGCGGTCCCAGTCATCGCCGGGGGTAGGGGTCGGCGTTGGCACCGGGGCTCCGTGTGCAGGCCCCCGGTGGGCGGTGTGGGGCTGATCTCCGGGGTGAGAGCCTGCCTGCCAGCTGCCCCCGCCTGCCCCAGCTCCCTTCCTCCGCGTTGAGCCTTTAGAGAACGCTTTCCTGCCCGTCCCCAAAGGGCACTCACTCTGCCGGATAAAAGGTGCCCCACATCCTTTGTGCCTCTCAGGACGCCGCGTGGTGGGCGGCAGGCACGTCACCGCGGCCCCTGCTGAGTCGTGTCCCCGTTTCCAAGGATGAAGATGTTAGCTTGGAGGGTTGCAGCAGGGCGTGCATTCGGGGGGGGCTCGGCTTTGAAGTGCAACCGCGGTGAGGAGTCACCCACTGTCCCCCAGGATCGCAGGCAGGCCCGTGTCTGCGGGGGAGGGGACACCGGCCTCAGAGAGGGGGCACCTGTCCAGCCTCCAGCGTGCGTGCCGTGTGTCCTTCCTGGGGATGTGGCCGGTGGGAATGCCGGGGCCACCGCCAAGCGCACGTAAAACAAACCCAACACCCATCGCCGGGGAGGCTGGCCAGACGTCCCGTCTGGAACGGGCCAGAAGACATGGCTGTCCCCCGTGAAGTGGCACGTGGACTCCGGGCATGCTGTCTAAACGCTCATTTCCCAGCACCCCCCTCCCTTCCGGGGCGAGGTGGCCCAGTTCCTGGCTCTCTAGGCCTCAGTGACCCCATCTGTGTCCCCGTGCATGGCTCACGCCCAAGCACAACCAGTAGCTCCAACAGCTGGGTCTGACCGTCCAGTTGGTCGTGCAGATCTGGTTACAGCTGGATGCCGAGTGGGGAGCCCCCGGCCTCCGGGTGGGCTGGTTGTGCTATCCTGCACCCCCATCTGTCCTGGTTACTGTCACTGTGCCCGGGAGACCAGCACTGTAACCGGGTGAAGGACTGAGCACACCAGCTGAGGCACGTGGACCAGCTGTGGCCACGGTGCCTGCTGGGGCTGTGGGGACCTGATGCAGCGTGTGGTCTCTGTCCTCAGGCCCCTCGGCCGTCCCCCAGGCTCCTGGGATGCCGTCTGCCAGCACGGGACAGACGTGCTTGATACGTTCTTATATTTTGTTAAAATAATTTTCCATTTAAACAAGCGACTTTTAGATGATTTTCATTACAAAAAAACAAAGCAAAACAGCTTTCTGTTCCCACCAAATAAAATGCTGTGTCCATCACCAGAGGGTCTGCTGGGCCCCTTCTAGACCCCTGCTGGGGGACAGGGCCTGAAGTGGCCCCAGGGGGCATCTGTTTGGTGGTTGAGGGATCCTCATAAAGCACACATGCCCGGGGGGGGGGGCGGTGACACGTGGCTCCCTGCTGCTGTCACCTGATCACCTGATGCTCTCCTGGGCACTTTTCTTTGGGCCGGGCTGACTGCTGCAGTGGAGAAGCAGGGAGTTGAGACCCCCGGAGCAGAGGTGCCAGCAGGCCAGGTGGTAGGGGTGGCCAGAGGGCTGGGTCCCTGTGCCTCGCAGGAGCCACTGCAGGGAATCTGAGGGCTGGCCCCGTGGGACCCGGGTCAGGGGCAGTGATGTGGGTCACGCAGAGGACAGGCGCCTTCTGTCAAGTGGGGACAGGCGCCCAGCTTAGAAATCCCCTTGTTTCCCTCCCCAGGGGCTGGGCCCTAGGTCTGGGCCACTTGGTGTCGCCTGTGTGCCTCCAAAACAGGTCTGTCTACATGGCCACACATGAACAAAAGCACCTCAACGCCGGGGTTTAACAACAAGGAGGTTTAAGTCACGGCCGGTTAGGAGGCAACCCCAGTTCTGCGACGGGAGAAGCCAAGGCCGGCTGTCCTCTGCTGCAGATTCACCCCCAGGGTGCCCTGAGGGGCGCCCCCGTCATCCCGTGGGCGCCTGGGGTGGACGTGGCGGGGGCACGCTAGATGACCGAGGTCTCCGTCTGCAGGAAGGATGGGGCACGGGAGCCCCGGGGGAAGTGCAGGGCGCTCTCCGAGCCAGCCCTGGAGAAGGACAGGCTGTGACTGGAGGGCCGGCTCGGGCACCGGCTTCGCCACATTCTTCTGAGCTCGGTCTGCACCTGGGGGCAGGAGACGTCCCCTGAGTGAGCTGCTTCCCTCTGCTGTCCTTTGTGGGTGTCGGGGTGGGGACACCCCTCCATGTCCCATCCCATTGGATGGACGGTGGGGCAGGAGGACAGGGCCCGGGGACTCCAGTGAGGCCCGAGGACAGCGTTCTGACCGCAGGACCTGCGGCCGCGAGCTGGTGCTTTTAAGATCTTCAGTCCAAGGACCGTAGCGGGCACCCTGAGACAGTTACACAGGTCCCCCGTGGGAGTGGGGGAGGCAGCGCTCTGGTTCCTGGTGAAGGTGTTTGAGGGGGTTGGGAAGGAAGGGGCAGGCAGGTGGAGGAGTCAAAGACTAGTGTGAGGACAGGAGCAGGGCAGGTGGCAGGTGGCTCAGCTGCAGGGGCGCGTCTGCCCAGCAGGGACCACGGGCCAGCGCCTGCCCTGGGGCATCCGGGAGCTGCGGGTGGGCACTGGGTGTGCAGCGCCCCCACCTCACAGCCACCGCCCTCCGCTCTGCTAGCTGAGGGACCTGAGGACACAGGAGTGGCCACAGCAGCGGCCAGCTGGTCACCTTCCTGGGCGTGAGTTCCCAGTTACTCCGACTGGTCGTGTCGGGTGGGGACTTCCGGATGGACTGCTGGGAGGGAGCGGACCCGGACGAGCACGGGCACGAGGGCAAGTGTTGGCGTGGGCCACGCCGACCGGGAAAGGAGCCCGCAGCCCCGATGGCATGATGGCACGTGGTAAAGGAGGGGAGCCTCCGTGAGGGGACACAGCTGGGAGGGCAGAGGGCGGGCCCCAGATGGTGCCAGAACACTGAGTGAGTGTGGCTTTGGCTGCTGGGCGGACGCCCACGGTGGGACTGACCCGGCAGAAGACAGGGCTCTCGGTCCGGCAAGGGGGCATTTTAGGGAGTCGCCCACAAAGCACGTATGTGAGCTCGGTTCCCGGGGCGCGACGAGCACGTACCTCGCTGTTCAGAAAGCAGTAGAGAATGGCCACCACCAGGCCCTGCAGGGGAGAAGGAGGTCAGAGGCCGCCCGGGCCGCGGGGAGGGCCGGCCCCCGCCGCACGCACCTGGAAGGATCCCACGCACAGCTCAAACAGGATCTGGTACTTGAAGGGGACGCCGACGGGGAAGGCAAACACCATGTAGTGGACCCCGAACAGCGGGATGAGCAGCAGGGTGGACTTGGTCAGCCTCCTGCAGCGGGGGAAGGACAGCGAGCTGGCCAGGTGCCCGCGGTGCCACGCACACGGCTCTGGCCTCCTCCCGGGGCAACAAGAAGGCAGCATTGCCCTCTGGTGACAGCTCGATGGCACGCGGCTCTCGGTGGTGGGGATCCCCCGGGCGGGACCCAAGGCCCCACACCCCACCAGCACTTAGCGCTGTGCGGGCTTCCGTTTTCCTTGTAAGTTCTCGATGCGCATGTACAGCGTCTTGGTCGCTAACGCGTAAGGCCTGGCGTTGGGTGCTGGCATCGACTGTGTGGTCTGATGGGCAAGCAGCACGTGACGTGCGGCCGAGGTGGAAAAGTCAGCGGACACAGCAGGACAGCGGGCAAAACGCTTCACCAGAGGACACCCACACCGAGACGGGGCGGGGGGTGCCCTCGATCGTCACTGTGCACGCTTCTGTCACTAAACTCTCGGGCCAGGAGCCGGGCGCGCAGCGCCGGCCGGGCCCCCGCCCCCCACCCCCACCCTCGCTGCATCGTTCCTGCTCTGGGCTTCCGGGCCACGAAGGAGAGGGGGGGCGGACAGCTCCACACCCGATCGGGACGCGCACTCACTTATACTGTGACTGGTCGTTGCCTCCCACATCTGGGGACCTCAGCTTCTGCAGCAAAATTCGTATAATACTAACGAAAAGAACAAAATTGACCTGCACGGAGAGGGACAGAACATCTGGTCAGGATCCCCTGCCAGGGGGGCGGGGCGGCTCCTCCAAGGGGCGGAGCTCCAGGCACTGCAGGTCCAAAAGGCCAGGCCCTGCCCTGCCCGGATCTGCCCCAGGTCGGAGCTGGACCGTGTGTGTCAGCCCGTCATGTACCCTGTGACCCCAGGCTGCGGCCACGAGTAAATGAACGCTGAGACACGAAATGGGACAAACAGAAATCCAGCTCAGCCCTAACCCCACGGTGACGCCCCTGGAGGTCTCTCCCCACCACTGTCACTGAGACTTCATCCAGGGGGTGCCCAGAGTCCCTTACACAGGAGCTGGCTGCTCCGAAGAGGCGCTTTTCCCGAAGGCCGAGCCCAGCGGGGCCGTTTATATTTAACAGGGGACAAGGGCTCACTCTGCCCAAGTGGGCCACCCGACAGATCACTCATGTTCAACACCGAAGTTACTTACTATGATGGAAATTAAAATCGGGGTTCGCATAACCCACCAGGGACCACTGTGCTCGTTGGTATCCCAGCAACTGTGGGAAAGAGGGGGGATGTCACCACCACGAGTTCTGTGAACCCAGCGACAGGATAAGGGCCCCGCCGGCGGCCGCACCCCTGACCCAGGCGCCTGCGGGTGAAGCTGGCCCCTCCCCGCGCAGAGGCCATTGCCTGGGTCGTTGGAGGGTCCCCACTCCTGGGTGCCCACGCGCCCCACTAAAAGGCGCCATCACCCCGCACTTAGAGTTCTCGACGTGGTCTGCTCCCAGCGAACGCTGTTGTTCGGTCTTCTTAGCAGGACAGTGAGCTGCTGGGGAAACCCGCGCGTAACCCCAGAAGGCGGGAGACGGGGCAGGGCCCACGCAGTTCCCGGAACTTGAGGTCTAACGTGGGAGCCGCGCCAGGCCCACACTGCCTCCGCCCACGGGCAAACGCCTTTGTGGTGCCAGCACCGAGCCAGCACTGCAAGGTCTCAGTGCGTGGGGCCCGGTGTCACTGCGGGGCTCCGTCACTGCATGGGGCCCGGTGTCACTGTGCAGGGCCCGTGTCACTGCACGGGCCCCATGTCACTGCGTGGGGCCCGGTGTCACTGCGTGGGGCCCGTGTCACTGCGTGGGGCCTGGTGTCACTGTGCAGGGCCCGTGTCACTGCACGGGCCCCGTGTCACTGCGTGGGGCCCAGTGTCACTGCGTGGGGCCCGTGTCACTGCGTGGGGCCCGGTGTCACTGCATGGGGCCCGGTGTCACTGCGTGGGGCCCGTGTCACTGCGAGGGTCCCGTGTCACTATGCGGGTCGCTGTCACTACTATGGGGCCTGGTGTCACTGCACGGGCCGGTGTCACTGCTGTAGGGCCCGGTGTCACTGCACAGGCGCCGTCTTACTATGTGGCCCCCCCCACACACACACATACCGTTTCCCTGCATGGGGCCCAGTGTCACTCCTGTGGGGCCCGGTGTCACTCCTGTGGGGCCTGGTGTCACTCCTGTGGGGCCCGGTCACACTGTGTGGGTGCCGTCTCACTGTGTGCCCCCCCATCTCCCTACGTGGGCACCGTCTCACTGCATGGGCCTGGTCACACTGTGTGGGGGCCCGGTCACACTGCGCGGGTGCAGCACTCACCCCGTGTCTTCTAGAGAGAGCCTGGCCACAATCCACGCACCCGTGCACACGGTGGGGATGCCTGCGGACAGACACCGGGTCACCCGCGGGCCCAGGCAGGGAGCTTGGAGCCGCCCGCAGGGACAAGCGTGACCTTTGCTAGCCGCGGGCCAGGACTCTCTGAGGAGCGGAGCGAGCGGAGACGCTTCCTAAGTGTGCACAGGTTCGGGCAGCGGAGACCATGACGTGTGTGTAGGAGCTGAACCTTCCCAGGCCTGACAGGTGTGAGCGTTGTTACCGACGGGGAGCCCCTCACTGTGACTGGGGGGGTCCCGCAGCGTCACCCCCTCCTGATCCTGGCTCATTGGCGTGGGGCCAGGACCTCAAGCCGGGGGCACGCCCTGCTCCAGCAGTATGAGTTTGGGGTATCAAACTGTTGGCCATGGGAACCACGGTCGTCCTAGAAATACTCTTTCTGATATGACGGAAAGGGCCCCGACAGGGGGCAGGCATCAGGGCACCGGAGGGCTCCTGGGGTGGTAGATGGGGCGCTGGGCGCATGCAGGCCTGGGCCAGGGAGGGGAGTCCTTACCCCACCCGATCAGGAGGTAGGCCAGGAAGCGTCGGCCGGGCGAGAACATGGCCACCAGGAGGGTGTGCAGGTACAGCCCCTCCACCAGCAGCCAGTAGAAGTTGGCCATCGTGCAGTACTGGAAGAAGACCAGGCTCAGCTTGCAGCCCACCTGCAACGTCACCGCGCGAGAGAACATGGCCCCAGGCGGGTCAAAACCGTCCACGATAGGCAGCGCTGCCCCAGGACACCCCGCGCACCCGTCTGTGTCAGGAGCCAAGGACACCCTGATGCAGAGCTGCCGACCGCGGGTGTGTGCGTGTCCGAGGCCCTGGGCGTGCGGGACGCCGGGCTGGAAGGAGACATGGGGTCGCAGCAGCCATAATAGCTGCCCGAGAGCCCGGGACTCCTAAGGGGGCCCGTGGGCTGGCTGGATCTCCCCCTCCTGTCACGGGTCCCCATCGTCCCATGTCCTCACCCGCCAGGCTGCCCCTGAGCCTTCTGTCTGCTCTCCCTCACCACACTCTCTTAACAGATGAAAAAAGGGGAAAACACGAGAAACTGGCACATGAACGACCCCTGGGGTGTCTTCAAGGGCCTTTTAGCGGGGAAAGGTCACGCAGCACCGTGAACGCTCAGCTAACTGGGACTCAGGCGACCGGACTCCCCAATCTTAGACTTTTGTGCCGGGTACTTACGAGTTTTGCCGGGTACCTTTATCCGGCATCTACCCATCCCCATGGGTGCCGGTTAGCTGAGAGTCCACTGTATATAAAATAACATTGTAATCTCTCAGACCTCCAGGTAACTAAACGTCCCCGGTATTTCAACTCCGTGAGCAAACGCAAAATCGGGGCATTTAGTCACTAAATGTACAGCGACGTTCATTTCTGCTCCCGTCTCTCTCTCTGCAGCCCCTCACCCCCAACATACCTGCACCACCTGTCTGGGCCCCGTAGGAGCTGTCCGGCCCCTATAGGAGCCATCTGGCTCCTGTAGGAGCTGTCTGGACCCCATAGAAGGCACCTGGCCCCCATAGGAGCCATCTGGCCCCTGTAGGAGCTGTCTGGACCCCATAGAAGGCACCTGGCCCCCGTAGGAGCCATCGAGCCCCCATAGGAGCTGTCTGGACCCCATAGAAGGCACCTGGCCTCCGTAGGAGCCATCGAGCCCCCATAGGAGCTGTCTGGCCCCCGTAGGTGCCGTCCAGGCACAGCCGTCTGCCGTTCCACCTGGTCCAAAGTCCCCAGGCCCTGTGAGCCCACAGCCTCTCCTGAGCTCCCTCTGAAGGCCCAGGAGACCCCGTGCATGAGGACATGTGAGTGACGGCTGCATCTAAGGGTGAGCCCATTGCTGGCGGGACAGATAAGGCAGTTACGTGATGCCCACACGCTGGCCTGGGGGGTCCCACACATCCTGCTGCTGAAGGAAAAAGCGTGCAGAACCGTGCGTGTGAGACGAGTCCATTTCCTTGGTAAAACCGCGGAAATGCCACCTTCGCACTTTCTGTTCACTCGTCCATCAGCTCACTGGGAGGACAGGGGGTTTGGGAGTCACAAGCTCCCTGCAGATGTCACCTTCTCAGCAGTGGTCTCAAACCGTGTGCCTGGGCAGAAGCGCCTGTGGGCCACGTGGGGCTCCCCGAGATCTGCTGCCACCGGTCATGGGCTAGAGCCAGGCCCAGACAAGTGGGCCCCTAGCAGCAGGTCCTTGGCACACCTGTCCCCTGGTCTGGGAGCACACGGCGGGGCAGGGGGTGGGCGTGGAGGGCCTGCACCCTGCCTGCAGCTGGAGGCTCCTGGGGAAGGTCAACGCCGAGGCGGCTTCTGGTCGCCTGGTTGTCCGTTTCCTCTAGGCCAGAGCGTGGTTTCCCGCAGGAGTTAGACGAAAACCTAGCGAGCCCGAGCAGCGCAGGAGGGCGCCCCGTGTGCGTGTGTGCCCACCCATGGGGCTTCGGGCGTGTCCTGTGTTCCCAGTGGACTGGTCTCGAGGACAACGGGCTCCCAAACCAGCGGTCCCTCGGGCAGGGGGATGCAGTCTGAAGGAGGTGCGTGCAGGTGCCCGCGTGCGCCTGTGCGTGCTGGCAGCTCTCTCTCACTGCACTCCGCTCCCCCGCCTTCTTCGTCCTGACCCGCGGCCATTCCGACCGGGCCGAGGGCTGACCGGCAGCTCAGGGCCCGGCACCCCCTGGGAAGAGCAGACCCCCAGCCCGGCCTCCCCGCACCTGGGGCAGCAATGGCCGGACGGTTTGGCCTGAGCTGGTTGCCTCGCTGTGGAGCCCAGGGCCACCCTGTCCACCCATAGGACCAAGGACTCAGGCTCTCGGATGGGCCACAAAGCCCTGGGCCAGGCTGTGAGAAGCCGCAGACCTCATGTGTGCCCCGTGTGTCCATGTGCCCATGTGCCCCGTGTGCTGTGTGCCCCGTGTGTCCGTGTGCCCTGTGTGCCCATGTGCCCCGTGTGCTGTGTGCCCCGTGTGTCC